>QRFB01001067.1:3965-18591 GCA_008931105.1 Oenanthe javanica
AGGTATAGGCTTGGAACTGCTGGAATGCAAGAATTCTGCCTCACTAACTAATATGTTCTGGGGGCAATTGCCCCACATCCACAGAACTCCGAGATCGTCAATAGCAAGTGACATCATTCCTCCAGCTTTGACAGAAGAAATCTGAAATAACAAGTCATATAATGAGAAAGTAATAGTAAGCCATCGTCAATAGCAAATATTTTTAAGCTTGATCTGGACTTGCGTCAGACCTTCAATGATGGATTAGTCTTCGTTTTAGACCCATCTGTTACAGAATCAGGGGACTCCAAATCATTGAACCCCTCTACCAAATGTGGGATAGAAGAATTTTCCCCTTCAAAGCCTAGTTGGCCATCTATGACAAAGTCAAGGAATGCGAATTACGAGTGCATAACAACGGAATGCAAGAAGATCGGACACCCGTAAAGTTAACCCTTTACATTTTCCACTATAACTTTGGTTAGTTTATAGAATGCTTAAAATATTGAACACCGCTAAACATCATACAAATTATGCATAATTACTCAAATACTGCTACAAATCAAACAAAGTCAATTAAAAAAAATCAAACTCAAATAATCTTGCTATAAAGGCTCAAATGCTCCTATAAATTAAAAATTGCCTTATATAAAATCAAATCAAACAAAGCCAAATTAAAAAAAAACAAATCAATTCCCCTGTATAAAGAAATAAGAAGAAGAAAGAAAGTAAATACCCATTCACTAAATCACTTGAAATTGACATAATTTAAATGCCCACTTACTAATTGAAATAGGTTTTGAGATTCAACTGCTTCAACACGAACTACAAGCTACGGGAACCCATCTGCTTCACCACGAACAAATCAAGATTTGCTTCCACCAAATCGAACTAAAAACTCTGTTTCCACCAAATCGAACGAACAAACTAGGGTATTTGCAGGAACGAGTGTATGTAAGGTTTGATCGAATGAATATATGTTAGGATTTGTGTTAGGGTTTTTTGTTTTTGTGTTTGTGTTTGTGAGAGAATGAAAAAATGGGGGGAATGAAATTTGGCCAAGTCGGGGGAATAATATTTGGGGATAAAGATATTAGGGGTAAAATGTATTTGAGGGAAAGTGTTTGTAAATTCATATTTTTTTTAAAACGTACCAAAGACATCAGTTAGTGCAATAACTGATGTTAAAAATATATAAAAGACATCAGTTGTCAAAAAACGATGTAATAAATAGCATTGACATCGGTTTCAATTCTAACCGACGTTAAAGGCATGATGTCTATTCTCCTTTTTCTAGTAGTGCAGTATCATTAGTTATTACAAATCAAATGTACTTATCTAGGATCTCACGCTATCAATGATAACCTCTACATGAAGTGACATTAATAACTAGATCAATACTGAAAGCCTTTCCAACTTATATATGTAGAATAGTGTTGAACTGAACCATCTCAAAGGTGAATCTCTTACTTCCCTGGAAAATTATCACTTTTCAGGGATGATGTATTATCACTTTCTCTGAAAAATTTAATATAAAACAAGAGTGAGCGAAAGAATTCTCAACAAATTATCCACCCAATTATCTATGTGACTCTCATCCAAGAACATGATAATCACTACTATGTCAATAGTATAACATAAGGTTACCGGTATAGGGTAAGCATAACAAAATATCTCTCGACGATATATATAGTCTAAGTTTTCTGTTAAAAGCATTTATACTCAACATGAAGTTTAGAAGAATATAATCCGAACAATTTAGTTCATTATATAAAATAAGACACTATCGAATATACTATTACCACTCTTTCATACTTCCTCTGAAGCTTTTGAGATAAAATCCAATGAACTTTATAAGTTCACATTTTTGAAATAATATTATCAATAACTTAGCAAAATAGCATCAACTATAGCTTTGCTAGACTCCCATAAATATAATAAGTACCCAGTTCAAGATACTGCAATAATAGTTTCTTCTCATCATAAGCAAATCCAGCCACTTTGAACCATACCACTTGTAAGGTTTAAAATCCAGTAAAACATTTTAAAGATTTATAAACTATTTGGTGTACATCATGTACCCGCTTAAGTTTTCAACATAACTTTTCGTCAAAATCAAGATATCAACCACTGATAACACCATCGGTAACTCAACTTATAGACTTTCATTATGATGTTGCATCACAATTCCAATTGGAAGATGAGATTGTACTTGGAGCTTTACAACACGCTTCTACCGTACATACACGATGATCACTCGCAACATACGACAACTCTTGTTATTTCTCTACATGTAGAAGGGGGATCCACTACGTTCTTTACCGTTATTAGGAATCACTCTAGACCTCATATGGGCCAAAGTGCTGGGTCGTGCGTCACTTGACCACTTACGCTATATCTCCTAGTTCACTGGAATAATCTATAAATCTGGAACCAGAATTTAATCCTAGTTCTCCAAATATATAATACTCGTTAATAGATTCACAAAACTCTAAATGGGCATTGCCAGAATAATCTCACCACAAGGGTGTGTTGACCTCCACCAACTGATGTCCTTTATCAAGGAATGAAAACCATTTAAAACCACGACCCAGGAGTTAGTCGGAAAATCTCTTATGATTTGATATGTTGAAATACCTACTACAGTAGGCCAATGATGCCAAAACATAACCACTTTTGAAAAGGTAAATCACCTTTTGCTCCCTAGACCGAGTTCCTTATTTTTGATAAGTCTGAGAATATTTTATTCTTATTAAAAGAATAAAATAAAATATAAATAGATATTAGAGAACCCTCACTATATTTAAATAATATTTCCGAAGGTTAGTAAATATTTTTAATAAATCATCCAAGACCTTAAATAATTTTAAATCAATATAAATATTTAAATAATATTTATTAACTAATAAATAATTAATAAAACCCTTTTTAAATAATTATTCAGAATGATATTTATTAATTAAATAAATATTCAAATAATATTTATTAAATGTATTTAATTAATTTATCAAAAGAATATCAAAAATATATTAATAGAAATATTTATAATCGTTATTAAAAATAATGTGTCTCTGGCATCTCCCGGATTATAACAATATTTAAAATAACTTTCCAACTCCCGGTGTACGTTCGAAAATACGAAAGCCGCTCTACTCTTAGAGCCTCTAGATATACACCAACATATATCTATAATAACTTATAGAATATAAACCAAAACATTTAACGATTAATTTAAATCGCTGTTCAATCTGCTCGTAATTTAATCAATAGTTATATCACAACAACAGTTTTCAACACAACAGTGGTACATCAAGTACAAGTTTCGAAAACTTGCATACGTAGTAATACAAATATTTTAATATAAAAAAACGTAGGGTTGAAAAACTTGCCTGAAATCCAAGATACACTCTCAGAGTCCCACTCTTTCTGGTTTCTCTATCAATAGATATCATAATCCTGATTAGTACTCTTAATCTCATCAACTACTTATATTACTAATAAGTATAATCGCATAATGAGTCCAATTATGATAACTTCAAATTAGTACTTAGTCCTTTTACTTAACACTTATCTTATCCGACATTCACCTCCTTGAGGTTATCTTACCCATTCGTAAACGGTTTTGTAAACGGCTTTTAATCTAATCCTTTACTCTAATATATCGTCATATTATTCTTCAACATCTTTCATGTTTTAAACGACTCGAAATTATCCTGGCCAAAGTGGCTCGTCAAAATAGTGCCCTTAGAGTTGAAATTCCTAAGAATTACTATTATGCAACTCACACTCCAATAATTTTAATAAATCAGAAAATATGTAATTAAATACGAAACCACCTCAATGAGCTTCTTGAGTATTTGTAATATCTTACATAAAATATTTGATTTGTAAACAAGAGTTTAACTTGGTGAAAAGTATTTTAGAATTTGGGTCAACTACGGGGTTTAACTATTTACACCGCTTTCACTAAAACATTCATAACTCACTAACCGTTAACTCAATTGATGCACCGTTTTCGCGTAAACTATCTAGAGAATGTCTAGAATGTAATCCTTCAAATTTTGGCCCTAGAAAGAGGACTCATTGGTCCGAATTTACTTAACAAAGTAGTAGCTTCTTTAGTGAATATTGTCATCGCATAACTTTGGTTTCAACATTTTTATAAAATCGAAATATTAACTTTTTTACACGAAACATTTTTGATGATCTTATTAACTGTCCAAGGTATATATCATACAAAATTCATAATTTTAATCAACTCTTAAGTGGTCCAATAATAGGACCAAAATGAGATTAAAGGAGCAGTTTGGTTCAATCAAACTAATTTCCCTAAATCGGGTGTTTCTCTTAAATCGTAAATCGTATCGACATGATTTTTATACCAAAAAAACTACAAAACAAGATCTACAAGTTATTTTGACATTTTGAAATGCTTGGTTAAAACAGTCTTAAATCAAATGGATAATACGACGGCTGTAATCGTAATGATTCCCGAATTTAACTATGTTAAATCAATTAACCAATAAACCAATCATCAAACCAAATGACTTTAACAACATAATAAGTTTATAAACTTCATAAACTCATCACCATCATCAACCCATATTATTCAACCAACAATATTTAACCATTTACATCAAAACTCCTTAAATCAACATATACATAAACATAACTAAAACTCAAGCTCATAGCTCAAAGTAAATCAAAGGGTGGATGGGGTTTATACCTTTCTTGAATCCTTAAACATACTAACAAGAGTTTGTAAGCCTTAAGGGAGCCTTGATCTATGCTTATAATCTTTAAACTTGTAAGAGAAAATCAAGAAATAAGTTAGTCATTTTTGGAGTTACTATTCACCCCCAACTTTGAGCAAAGATTTGGCTATGCTATACTAGTTGGATCAACATGAGATTTTGAACATACCTTAGGTATGAATTATGGAAGCTATGGTCAAAATTTGGTGATTTATGGATGAGTGGAGCCTGGGTTTTGAAAATTTTCTTCCATTGCATTCCATAGAAAGAACTCCTTAGTGTAAATCCTTAATATTCCAAATACTTTAATTCGATTATAACCATGAAATTTCTAAATTATAATTCTCCCGGTCATAACATAGTTCTCTTATTCCTCGATATCTTGTAAATTATAAAACAAATAGGTAAAGTGAAAATCTTCGACTTCTGACGGCTTTTACATTCTTTCATTTGTTTCATACAACAATATGACATCCTCGGTTTTCTAATATTCCAGCACTTATCTAGTGTGGACTAAAAAGTTTTTCATACCCCGTAGAATCACTATTCATCATGGTCTTAAATAATAATAAAAAAATGCGTCAAAAATATGGGTTATTACATTTAATGAATGGTATTATTAAATTAGATTTTATCCCTAGTGAAAGACAACTTGCATGCATTTTTACCAAATCATTAGATGAATCTACCTTCAATAGATTGGTTTGTGATTTAGGTATATTTAACTATGTTTAATATTTTAAATGTCTAATAATTAAGTTATTAATATTATTTTCATTTATAGCCATTGATTATGTTAATCTGTTGATTTTTTCCATAATCAAATGATAGACATTCTCTATATCAATGGATACTTTTAGCTATCGACAAATAAATATATCAGTTGATGATATATTTATTTATTGATGGATATAGTTACCTGTCGATGGATAAATTTCTTATCAATCGATGACATGGAAGTTTTAGGTTCCATGTCATCAATCGACCTGTAATGAATCTAGCAGTTGATTACTACTTTTATCAATTGACCAATAAATAAACTCTGTATGTATAACAGTCGATTGCCAGAATTAGTAATTCTTTCATTTACCTTTTTATCTAATGGTCGATAAAGTTCTATTCTGAGAAAGAAATCGATTGAGAAATTAGTTTCTCTTCAAAAATATAAAGAGTGAGATTAAAATTTCTCTCTCTCTCTCTCTCTCTCTTTCTCTACGAACTCAATCCCTAATTCTCTCTGTTCTCAATCTCTTTCTCCCATTCTCAATCTCTCTCATGTGTCTATGATTACTATCAATTCTCAAGAAATGGCATCTTGATCTAATTCCTCTAAGAAAATCTCTCAGAGTGGCTACTACTACGAATTATATAATTTTATGGCCTGCACGGTGGTGAAAGAAGTACCAAAGGAGTTTCATCCTTTAATGAGATTCCTTGAAATTTGTAAGGTAAAAAAAGTATTGAAAGAAGCACCAAAGATAGTCTGCAATTTGGTGGAGGAATTATGGTCAAGTGCAGTGGTTGCAGATGACTACTCAAACATCACATTCACCTACAAAGGAAAAGAGTACATTCTAACCACTGTTGTCTTAAATGAATTCTTAGAATTGCTTGCTAATAATGCTGAAAAAACAACAACAGACACTGAGATTAGAAGAATGCTTAGGTCTATTAACTATGTTAAAACTGACATTAATTTAAGTAATGTTGTTAGAAAGCACGTTAGGAGAAAATGATCATATTTCTTTGATGCTATTACAAAATGCTTTGGTGGAAAAATTATCAATTTTGATGCCATCACTACTAGAATGCAAAAGATAGCATACATCATTTTGTTTGATAAATTTCATAATCTATCATCCATAGTATTAAATGAAATTGCTGCTAAGTTGGGTCATAAGGCTAATAGGTCAAATCATATTTATTATGCTAGATTTATTATGCTTATAATTAATCATTTTATCAAAGAAATTGAGATTACCAATGAGAGTGTTGAATCAACTCTTGACTGTTGGACACAAAACATGAGAGTGTTGAATCAACCTTTATGATGATGTGGAATTAATCTACCTAGACTTTGTACATGTATACTTCTCTTCCTTATGTCCTTCTTCAAATTCCAAAGATTCTTTACCTTCTGTGGCAATGGAGGGTGTTAGTAATGACCCCATCCCTCCTACCCAAACCACATAACAAATTTCAAAATCCAAGTCTAGGAAACCAACCTCAACAGGTTCCCAAAATCTTATTGTTGTAAAATCAAAGAAAAGAAAAACACATGTTGTGGTTGATAGATTAGAGTAGCATGTTATTAGTGAGGGAACATTAAAGAACCCAAAAGTATAAGGAGAGTGAGGTTGTGCAAACCCAGCCTGACCACTCCACAGTCTCCCGAAAAACCATGGCAGTTGAAAAGGATAAAACCACATCCATATTGGCATCCTCTAAAAATGGTGTCAATATTGAAAAGATCCCTCAACTAAGGGAATTGAACAAGGATGGGGACACTCAAACCAAAACCCCAAAATTAGATCAAAGGAAGAAGAAGAAAACCAAGATTGCACATGTGGACATACACCGCAAAGTCACATAAAACTTTGGTGGAGCCTTTAGTTTCTTTTTTTGATGCATCTCTAATAAATATGGAGATGCATCCCTATTCTCTATATATCCCAATTCTTCAATCACCATCATTTCAAATTTCTTTTGAAAATGTCTTGATAGACAATCAAACATTTTCAAATTCTCATTCTTTGTTATTCAAGGGGAAGCCAATAATCTATCTTGATTCTCCTTCACAGGAAATTCAAGATTCCATTTCTCAAGTCATTCATGACATAAACTCTCAAATTATTCCAACTTTAACTGTTTCTACTCCATCAATTGATATTTCTTCATCAATTGATATTCAGCCATCGACTGATAAACCATCGATCGATACTCAACATGAATTAATGGGTATTCCTCAATCGATGGATATCCCAAACACTTCATCAACTGATATTCTGAAGACATCAATTGATGCTCAATCAATTGATGTGACAAACAATTTATTAAGATTGAGCGAGTTGAGTGAGAGACGAAATTGCAGCCTAGCAAAAGGAGAGGGAGTAAATGATGTCATTTCTATTTCTTCCAAGAATGTGAGTGAAACACTTGAAGGTCACACCTTAGATGGTGCAAACACTTTAAGTGATGGAGAGGTGAGATTCCTGGACTAGATTCTGATGCAAAATAGATAGATGAGTGAGAGTAACCAGAGGATTTTAGAATATGCACAAGAATTGGAGATGTAGTTGATGTTTGAAGTGAAGGAGTGTAGGAAATAGGGTGAGTCCCTAACACTAATGAAGCTAGTGGTAGTGGTGTGAATAAGGAGGATGAGTTAATGGAAAATTCAATTTAAGACGATAAAGAGGTGGATGCTGGTGAACTAGATCCAAGTAACTTTGTGCATCCTGATCCCAAATATCAAAATTTGGCTACTTCAACAAATCAAAATGAAGACTAAATTCTAGGATTGGAGTACACTGAACAAAGAATAAAAAACCTAAAGGAGAGTCTGACCAATACAACAAATACTTGTTTTATGGTTCTTGGAGATATCCAATGATCTTATAATTGCAAATGCAGATATGTGGATCGTTTCTCAATATAGAAGAGCTATGATAGAGGTAAATATTTAAGATCCCTTTCAGAGAAGGATTGCCACCTACTACAGGGATCAACTTAAAGTTAACAAGATGATTGTGTTCGGAGTAAAGAGGGAATTAGACGCAGTCAAAGGGTATGTCTCATCTTCTAATGATGCTTTGGAAAGAAGATTGGATGAAAAATTACCTTATAAAATAATGCATCAAATTAAGTAAAAGCTTTTCAAGGAAGCCAAGAATTTTACTCAGTTGGAAAAGAGAGTCACATCTTTAGAGTCAAAGATGGATCAAATTATCCAAGGTCAAGCTCTTCATGCTGCCAATCTTGAAAAATTCTTGGTCATAATGCCTCCACCTCCTCCACTTGATGCTAACAAAAAAGGGGAGAATAAAAAGAAGGATAAAGATGGTAATGGTGGTGGTAATGGTAATGGAGCTCATGGTAATAAAGTTGATGGTAATGGAGCTGCTAGAAGTAGCAGGAATGTTGAAACTAGTATAAGTAGGAATGCAGACAAGGCTGGTACTAGTGGAAGTAATATAGGTCAAAGCTCCAAATTAACCACATAAGACATGGAGAAGAAAATGATGGATGCCAAGAAATTTGAAAATGACTTAGAAGCTTGGAGGATTGCTAGAGAAAATGAAACTCAAGAGCTAATTGAAAAAGAAAGAAAGAAGTTTGAGTAATTGAAAAAGAACAAAGAGTTGGTGACCAAAGTAGCACAAGAGGGAAATCTAAATGATTTCAGCACATAAGTTAGAGGTATGAAGGAACAAAAGAGGCCACCAAGGAACTCAATACAAATGCAAAGAAATTTCTTCAATAAGATGGTCTAGAAGAGAAAAGAAAAGGAAAGACCATTATGATTTATGAAGAAAATAAAAAGAAAGTTGCTCCTACAGGAGAAAAATTGATGCAAAGAGCCATTATTATAGGAATTGCTGATGCTGCTAGGAGAGATAATGAGGATGAAGACATAGAAATGCAGATAGAAATAGAATGAAACATGGAAGATTCAACTGTAGAATAACCCATTAAATAAAGGAGGAAAATCTCAATGGCCTGAAAGAAAACCAAAGAATCTCAAACTGAGATTCTGGAGAAATAAGGAGGAATTCAGGAAGAAAATCATGCCCAAGGAGATCAAAAGGAAATAGTCATTGAAGGGTACATATTGGAAGGTGATATGGGCTGAAAGTAAGCCCTAAAGACACAATTAATGTGGCATTAATTGTACCTAATCTGGTCCAAAGGGGAGGCCCAATTATTAAGGCTTGAAACCCTAATTAATAAATAAATTCGTAATTAATTAATTAGCTAAGTATACAGCTAATTAATTATGTCCAACTATAAGGAAACCTATTCCTACATGGAAACTGCTTCTACAAAGGATCCAGAATCCTTCTAGGAAATACCTTATCAATCAAGGTTCATAAACCTACTCTAATTCTTAGACTCTCTACGTCTATATAAAGGGCCTAACCCCTCATTATTAGAACTACGTTTTGGCTTGATTCTCTAAACACAACAGAGATACGTAGGCATCTTGTGAGGGCAGAACCAAGCTTCGAAACACAAGTTCAGCCATTAAAGCTCTTAGCTCAGGCATACATCGCATTAACTACACCCTAGTTTTTATTCCACAACATTTGGCGCCGTCTGTGGGAAGGAAACATTAACCATGGCAAGAACACGACGAACTGACGGAGACATCGTCCCCACCACAGGTGATCCGACTGCTATCATCCCTCCTGATGAAACTCAAACTACCGAGGTCCCCGCTACCACCATTATTCCCGCTAGAACCCAAGGTCCTAATACTCAAAGGCTTGGTCCGTTTAGTGAGATCGTCCACTCCACCAATCCTGAGGAAATCGTCCATGGATCCAACCCACTATCCCAGGTAACTCAAGCTCCTTTCATGACTACTGCTCATCACGCGCAAATTTCCACCATTATTATTCCTAGTAGCACTGTTGCCCAAGCAAGACTTGGAATCTCCCAAGCCTATTCCCCTCCTTACATCAGGGGGTTGGAACCCCAGAACTATGGGCGTAGAGAAGATGTCCGTGATTTCTCAGGACCATACTCAACTGATGATGAAAGCTCAGAAGGCACTGATGTCAATCCCAGGAGAAGAAGGCCTGGTAAAGAGCCCGCAGGAAGCCGGCGTTCACAGTCCCGTAGGACACTAGAACAGAAAATTGCTTCCTACGAGGCTGAACTCAAAGAATTAAAGAAAAGCTTAGATCGGCAGGATAGAAGGACAGCCTCAAGGTATGAAGCTCCCGACGTCATAGAACTGGATGAAACCCCGCGAGGGAGAAGAACGGAAATTACTAGGGCTGACCCCACTGAACTATTGCCTCTCGGAGATCCTGATGATCCCACGCCGCCTTTTACCGAAACCATCATGAACGCTCACATCTCAAGTAAGTTCAAAATGCCCACCATCAAAGTGTATGATGGAGCAGGTGATCCAGCTAATCACGTGAGGACCTTCTCGAATGCATTACTTCTACAACCTATCAATGATGCTGTGAAGTGTAGGGCGTTTCCCCAAACCCTGGGGGGCATGGCCCAACGTTGGTACAGCCGGTTGCCGCCCAACTCCATTGGATCCTTCAAAGAACTCAGTAAGGCCTTTATAAGCCAGTTTATAAGTGGAAGAGTGCACGAAAAAAGCTCGGCTTCTCTCATGAATCTGGAGCAAGGAAAGAACGAATCCCTGAGGGACTACCTGAACCGCTTCACCAAGGAAGCCTTGAAAGTCCTAGATTTGGACGAGAATGTGGCTATGATAGCCTTACAACAGGGGACGACTGATCCTTATTTCAAGAGATCTCTAGCCAAACACCCGCCTGAGAACATGCTTCTTCTCCAAGACAGAGCAGGGAAATACATCAAGGCAGAAGAAAGCATGAAGAAAACTACTATATCAGTAGCTACACATGGGAATAATAACAAGAAGAGAAAGGGTGATCAAGAATATGACGCCCGAGACAAGTACTCCAAGACGGATAAGGATTCCGAATCCCCTCCTAAGAAAAATAACTTTGGGCCAAAATTTGCTGAATATGCAAGGCTGAATGCACCTCGAAGTCAAATCCTTATGGATATTGAAAGAGATCGAGACTTGAGATGGCCTAAACCCTTAAAGTCTGATCCTGAGAAAAGAAACAAGAATGCGTTTTGCCGGTTTCATAGGGATACCGGGCATAATACGGATGACTGCAGACAATTGAAGGATGAAATCGAATTCCTTATCAGGAGAGGAAAACTTTCCAAGTACACCAAGGATGGAAGTCATGATAGGCACGACGATAACAGAAAAAATAATGATGGCCGAGATAGGAATCCTCAACCTAGAGGACCGGTTATTAATATGATTTTCGGAGGACTCACTGCTGCGGGGACTTCAAGGAATTCAAGAAAAGCATACGCAAGAGAAGTTATGCAAGTCGTAGGAGAAGCCCCTAAACGTGCTAGGACGGAGGCGATTATATCTTTTGATGACTCAGATCTGGAAGGGGTAAAGTTTCCTAATGATGATCCTCTCGTTATTGCTCCTTTGATAGGCAACTCAGAGGTAAAGAGAGTCCTGGTGGACAATGGAGCGTCTGTTGATATCTTGTTCCATGATGCATTTGTAAAGATGGGATACAACGATTCCCAGCTAACCCTTTCGGATGTTCCCATCTATGGCTTCAATGGAGTGGAGTCAAAAGTAGAAGGAACCATTCAGCTACCCATGACAGTGGGAAGAGAACCTAAAGAGGTCACTCAGATGCTAACTTTTCTGGTGGTCAAAGCATCTTCTACATACAACGCCATCCTTGGAAGAACAGGTTTGCATGCTTTTAAGGCTGTAGCCTCAAGTTATCACTTAAAAATCAAGTTCCCCACCAGAAACGGTGTTGGGGAGGAGAAAGGAGACCAGAAAATGGCGAGAAGTTGCTACGTGGCAGCCCTGAGACCCGATGGAGCCGGGGGGCAAGTCCTACCAATAGAGGACATGGACTCAAGAGAAAACGAGGAACAAAGGGGGAAGCCAGCTGAGGACTTGGTTCCAATTCCTTTAGTTCCAGGAGAACCAGAGAAAGTCACCTATATTGGGGCCTCATTAGAAGAGCCTATGAAAGAAAAATTGACAAAGTTCTTGCAAGAAAACGGAGACTTATTTGCCTGGACAGCCGCTGATATGCCGGAATTAACCCTGAACTGATCAGTCATAAGCTTAACGTGGATCCACAGCGAAAAATGGTGAAGAAAAAGAAGAGAAATTTTGCTCCAGAAAGGCAGGAAGCCATAAAGCAAGAGGTGGAAAAGCTCTTGAAGGCTGGATTCATTAAAGAAATTCAATATCCCGAATGGCTTGCTAATCCTGTAATGGTCAGGAAATCCAATGGAAAGTGGAGGATGTGCGTCGACTTCACTNNTGACGTCCAAAAATTGACAGGAAGAGTTGCTTCCCTGGGAAAGTTTGTCTCGAAGTCTGGGGATAAATGTTTACCATTCTTCAAGACATTGAAAAAAGTTAAAGATTTCATGTGGACAGAAGAAAGTCAAACGGCCTTTGAGGAATTGAAGAAATATATGGCTAAAGCCCCGTAGTTGGCCAAGCCTAGCCCCGAGGACATCTTATACTTGTATTTGGCCATATCAGAAAAGGCCCTGAGTGCTGTCCTTATAAAGGAGGATGAGAAAATTCAAAAGCCAGTCTATTATGTGAGCAAGGTTTTGCATGGAGCGGAACTTAACTACTCCAAAATTGAGAAGTTTGCACTGGCCTTAGTAATGGCCTCGAGGAAACTACGCCCCTATTTCCAAGCTCACAAAATCGAAGTATTAACTGATCAACCCTTGAGAAACATTATACACAACCCCAAGTCAAGTGGAAGACTGATTAAGTGGGCCATTGANAACTGATTAAGTGGGCCATTGAGCTGGGAGAATTCGACATCAAGTATAAGCCTTGAACGGCCATTAAAGCTCAAGCTCTTGCTGACTTCGTGGTCGAATGTACTATTGACGACCAAGAAGTCGGGGGGCAGGATAGTGGGGAAGCAACACAAAAAGAAGAAGAACAAACTCCTAAAGAATATTGGGTGCTCAATTTTGATGGGGCATCAAAAACAAAATCTAGCGGCGCAGGCTTGGTGCTACAAAGCCCCGAAGGATTCATCATTGAGTATGCTATTAAGCTTGATTTTCCAACAACTAACAATGAAGCCGAATACGAAGCCCTGATAGCAGGCCTAAGATTGGCCAAAGCACTAAATGCCAAGCATCTCAAAGTCTGTGGCGACTCAAAGTTGGTTATATCCCAAGTAAATGGGGATTTTGAAGCAAGAGAAGAAATCATGGTCAAGTACCTCCGATTAGTCAAAGCTATAATGACTCAATTTGAAGAATGTCAGATTGAGTATNTGGCCAAAGCACTAAATGCCAAGCATCTCAAAGTCTGTGGCGACTCAAAGTTGGTTATATCCCAAGTAAATGGGGATTTTGAAGCAAGAGAAGAAATCATGGTCAAGTACCTCCGATTAGTCAAAACTATAATGACTTAATTTGAAGAATGTCAGATTGAGTATATTCCTACAGAAGAGAATACAAAGGCCGATGCCTTATCAAAGTTCGCCTCATTAGAAGTGGATGAACATATGGAAAGTGTTTACTTCCAAGTCTTGAAGACTCCCAGCATCAATACGAAGCTGGTAGCCCCGATACACATGGGTAGTTGTTGGATGGATCCAATCAAATCCCACCTGCAATTTGGATGGACTCCTGCCAATACCATAGAAGCTTGAAAGCTTACTACAAGGGCATTAAGGTACACTCTTATTGATGGAATTCTCTATAAGAAATCTTTTTTTATTCCATACTTGAAATGCCTAAGGCCAGAAGAAGCCCATGAAGCCTTGAAAGAAGTACACGAAGGAATTTGTGGCCAACACTTGGGGGGCAGGGCTTTGGCTCACAAAATCGCCCGCCTTGGTTTTTACTGGCCTGACTTGATAAAAGATTCGAAAGAATATGTAAGAAGATGTGACAGGTGCCAAAGGCATGCACCGGTTGTCAGACAACCACCTGAGATGTTGACGTCCATCAATTCCCCTATCCTCTTTGCAATGTGGGGAATGGACATCCTTGGACCCTTTCCAATAGCTAGCGGACAGAGAAAGTTCCTGATCGTTGCGATCGATTACTTCACTAAATGGATCGAGGCTAAACCA
>QRFB01001067.1:18830-73613 GCA_008931105.1 Oenanthe javanica
TAGCCTCGAAGGCATTATTAATAAAATTCTCAGTTTTATGACACCTTAAAACATGTGTGTTCAGCCTAGAGTTGGTAAAAGAACTACATCAAGCCCGGATATGTACTTTGGCATGTATGCATATTTGTTCTTTATGCCCTAAAAGTATATTTTATCAAATATACTAAGGCAAGAAAAAGAATAAAGGCACTTCAAGTGATGCCCTGATTTATTTGTGCTCGAAAAGTGTATTTTGTCAAATATGCTAAGGCACGAAAAAGAAAAACAAACGAATAAGGACTTTTTATAAATAAAAGTCTTGGGAGTACATAAATTAAAAACAGAAAAGAACTACAAGGAATACAGGGAATAAATAAAAAGAAAACTAAAGAAGGTCTTCATCGTCCTCCTCTGCATCCTTCCCCTCTTCCTCTTTGTCCTGCTCAGCATCTCCCTCGGCCTCAGGGGAGTCGAAGACTCTATCATAATCGTCGAGGGCCTCACCACCCGACAAATCACCTGAGCCTGTCTCCCCAGCAGTCGAAGTCAGGACCAAAGGTTGGCCCATGGGGCAAGGAAAATCGGTTGGATCAAAGAGACCCGGGTGCTTGGCCAATACAGTGTCTAGACACTTCCCCCAGGCCTGAGCACATGTATCCGGGAAAACCATGTCGTCGTGCTTGTCCATGAAAGCGTAGAAATCATCCGACTCCATGTACCTAGCAATCTGGGCCTCTTTTTCCGCCTTTAACTCCTGAACTTCTGCGTGGGCCGCTAGCAGCTCTTGCTCCTTTTCGAGCAACTTCTTCTCCAAGTTGGCCACTTTGGCCTCTGCCTTGACTTTACCTGCCCTTTGGGACTTTTCAGAAAAACGCCAAGTCTTGGCCTGATGGGCCATGGTCTGAAAATAGGTATTAACTTGTCAAAAAGGAGACACACGTTCACGTCAAAAAAAAATAATAATAGAAAAAACACGAGTGATCTAGAAACATGCAAAAAGAGGGGGGATTAGGCCTTACCATAGCCACGGCCTGGGAACCAAGGGACTCGGCCTCCTCAATATCCGTCTTTAGAACAATTTTGGCCTTATCGGCCGGAGGAATCGAGTTCTGGCACTAATCAACGGAGTTCAAGACACTCCCCACGACAGTGTCCTGCTTCCGGATGCCCCAGCTAGGCCTCCAAGCTGCCGTGTCTGGATCCTCCTCCTCTTCACGAGGCCTTTTGCCCTTCCCTTTATTTTGGGCCCTATCGCAATGTTAGAGGAACCCCGGAATGTGGGGATCTTTTATTGGGCCCTCAAGAGCCTCATGGGCCTTGCGCATCTTGTGGGTTTCTTGGTCCCCCACGCCCAAATGAAAATTAATATTCTCCGCGGCTGCAAAACAGACAAGAAAATAAACGAATTGAACTCAGAAAAATCGAGAAAAAACGAAAAGTCCAGAAAAGAAATGTACCATTATTAGACACATTAGAAAGGCCCACGGCCTTCAGAGAAAATTCTTCGAGGAGCTTCCTGTAATGGGTTTGGCCCTTATCTTGGCCGAGATCATCAATTATGAGCTTCTCTTCGGGAGTCAGCTGAATCTGGCCTGGATTACCATCTTTGACCTTACAAAACGAGGATCTAAAGAGGGTGCCCCAATCACCTCCTTCCCACTCCAAGTATAAGAAATCCCTCCGCCAATCTGGGTTGGTATCGGGCAAAGATTTGTTGCAAAAAATTGGGCTAACTCCCTGCCTATGGTTTATATAAATCCAGCACAATATGTTTGATGGGCTATTTTTAAATTAAAAAATACTCCTAAAAAACAGCGACAGACAGGGGGTAATTTTTCCTAAGGCAAAGAACCATAAAACAAAGAAGGGTTCGCTAGGAATTTGGGCTTAACTGACACGGGCTGACCCTGGCTTCTGCTAACAGCCTAATAATAAAATCGTGAAAGGGGAATCTAAGCCCACCTATCAGGGCATCCCTAAAAATACACAACCTATTGGGCCGCCAATGGCAGGCCCGATCTCCAAGTTCAGCTAAAACAAATTTCTGGCCCGTGGGCAATTTATACAACTTAGTAAATCTATCACAGTGGGCTTGGTTTGTGAAAATACTCTTATAATTAAAAGCGTCTAATTCGGCTAAGGTGGGAAATTCATAGCCCATGGCTTCTAACAATTGAGAAATTGAAGAAAAAGAAGGATTCACGGTAACAACGTTACCTCTTTTTGCCGCCCTAGCAAGCAAACGCTGTTGAGCAACATCCTGGGAATCCGCCATTGATATTCAAGGGATGAACGCTTGAAACTCGAGGAAGATGAAGGTTGATCGGAAAAGCTTCGCCGGAAATCGCCTTGCCTAGAGAACTCTAGAGAGAAGTTTTAAGTGAGAATTACACTGAGAAGTAGTAAGTGAAAAATGAAGTTCTCACTTCACTAATTTATAGCCGAAGAAAACGGTAATTCAACCGGTTGAACTTCCTATAGCCGGTAAAAATAAGGCCCACAAACTGGTTGGGCCTAGCAGGCCTGTGGCCCAAAAATCGAAGAGGACTGAAACGCGTGAAAAATAGAAATGGGTCAAGGCCCATTAAGTTACTATATTTATGGGCCATGCTAACTAGAAATCAAAATGTGAAAAAAATCGACCAGGAGTCTCATTCGATCAGGATACATTTTGGTTGCTAAAATCGACCAGGAGTCTCATTCGACCAGGATACATTTTGCCACCAAAATCGACTAGGATCCTGGTCAACAATCGACAAGGAATCCTGATCGACCAGGATTCAAATTAATCCAAAAACCGACTAGGATCCTGGTCGAAAATCGACCAGGAATCCTACCCGATCAGGATCCAAATGAATCCCAGAATCGACAAGGAATTCTGATCGACCAGGATTCAAATTGATCTAAAAACCGACTAGGATCCTGGTCGAAAATCGACCAGGAATCCTACTCGATCAGGATTCAAATGAACCCCAGAATCGACCAGGAATCCTGATCGACCAGGATTCAAATAAGTCCTAGAATCGAGCAGGATCCTGGCCGAATTTGTCTGGGATTCCTGGTCGAAAATAATATCAAAAAATGCCAGAAAATCATTAAAATGATTTATAAGGCAAATAAATTTGGGAAAATTCTCTAAAAATAGAGAAAAATTCCTTGAAATTAAGGAAAAATACCTGTGGGTACTAATAAATTTGGGAAAATTCTCTAAAATTAGAGAAAAATCCCTAAAAATTAATGAAAAATAGTGATGAGCATAAGGAAAGAATTGTAAAAATTCTTCATAGGAACTTGAGCAACAGGGTCATGAATCTTAACTTCTACAAAGTATTGCACACTTTACAGAAGTTGGGGGGCAAATGATATGGGCTGAAAGTAAGCCCTAAAGACACAATTAATGTGGCATTAATTGTACCTAATCTGGTCCAAAGGGGAGGCCCAATTATTAAGGCTTGAAACCCTAATTAATAAATAAATTCGTAATTAATTAATTAGCTAAGTATACAGCTAATTAATTATGTCCAACTACAAGGAAACCTATTCCTACATGGAAACTGCTTCTACAAAGGATCTAGAATCCTTCTAGGAAATACCTTATCAATCAAGGTTCATAAACCTACTCCAATTCTTAGACTCTCTACGTCTATATAAAGGGCCTAACCCCTTATTATTAGAACTACGTTTTGGCTTGATTCTCTAAACACAACAGAGATACGTAGACATCTTGTGAGGGCAGAACCAAGCTTCGAAACACAAGTTCAGCCATTAAAGCTCTTAGCTCAGGCATACCTCGCATTAACTACACCCTAGTTTTTATTCCACAACAGAAGGAATACTACTCATTAGTGAAAAAGAACTAACTGCATGCAAGACACTTTTTGCAACTTCAAACCATGAAGAAACAATGAGGCTAGAGAATGAAGATGGAACTAATGTCATTCACTCAATGAAGATAATCATGAAGCAGGGCTACAACACATTGAAGACAATTCCACCTCTACTAAACAAGATATACAAACTCAACATCACAATAGCTCAAGAAAAGTCAACACCAAATCTCCAAATTGAGGAGATCAAAAGCTGAAGCTGAACCAGATTCATCCCTTAAGATTTGAGAGTCTCAAGTAAAGAAAGTGATTTTGGAGCCAAAATATACAATTATATTCACATATGTGGAAGGAAATACAAAGCATTTTTATGTATGCAAATACTTGGACAAAATGATAGACAGAGAAATTCAATATCTGTTGAGGCAACTTGGAAAAACTGACAGAGATGAAGCTATTCTGAGAGGATCCTTTTTGAGGCAACTAAAGAAGAATGCTGAAAAGAGGACGAATAAGAAGTGATTGAAGATTTTAGAGTGGAATAATTGAAGTAGCCTGCAGAAATTCACATGATTTATCAACTGGTATTTCTGAACTTTAAGTGCTTTTAATTTCATGATTCTAGTCAGCAAAAGTCATAACATATAGGGATTTGTTATCATCGAGTAAAAATTTATGCCCGTTAGACTCTCAGACATAAATATGGGAATATTGTTAAGAATTATGTAGGCTTGATGATAAACTTAATCTTAGAATCATAGAAATTAATTTCGTAACTGATCAATTGATATATGTTATAAATATCAATTGATTAGGAAACCATTTATCAGTTGATATGTTTATATTAATCAACTGATAATTTGGATGTGTTTGTAACATAGTTGTACTTATAAGTCTTTTCAATTGATTTGGCTAGATCGATTGACGATATCTAACTCATCACTTGATACTAGAGTCGATTGTAATAGGTCAACAATTGATGTATGTCTTAGAAAGTCAAATTTTAAATGTTTGAAGGAAAGAAAAATATATAAGTGAAGGATGATCAGTTGATATTAAAGAATCAATGGATGGAGGATAGATTGATATCATGCCAAGTTAAAGTGAAGACCTGTCGATTGATATATTGATCGATAACATCTATTAATCGACAAGTCAATCGCTATTATCAATCGATGGATACCAAGATCGATCGAAGAAGGATATCAGTTGATGGATACAAGGAAGAATAAATTGATGGATACAAGGATATCACAAAAGGATAAAATGGCAGGAATCTTCAAACAAAAAGTATAGATATGGAAGGCAGTCTACATTGACTATGAAGACTCAAATTGAAGCTGTCTTTCCTAGGTTGAAAATCTTTCCCAAAATGGAAAGAGATAAAAATGAAATATAGTTTAGTAACATTATTAGAATATGTATTTTTATTTGTACTCTATTCTTGGAATTGTAAACACACTTGTAATTTAAAAAAAGTGTGGTAGCATTTTTAGAATTGACTAAGTTAGAATATTTCTTCAGAATCAATTGTTCAAGCTTTAGAGTACTTTGTAAGAATAGTTGATTCATTTCTAACTTTGTAAAAAGTAGCTAGGTTTTTCAAACCTAGGATATTTGAGCAATATATATACACTTGTGAAAAAATCAATCCACCAGTAATTTTTATATCTTGTTCAAAGTTTCAATTTCATAGTTTATCAATTTTACCTTATATCTCTCAAACTCTTAAAATATAGAAGAACAAATATTAAACGTGTAAAATCTGAAAAATGTTTTATATTTGTATTCAACCCTCCTTCTACAAATATATTGACATTGTTCTTGGAAATAATAAATTGATAATTTGCTGTTAAGTATATCAATTGATTCTTAACTGATGTCTTCCTTTGATTGATCTTGATATCCATCGATTGATAATAAGAGTTGAGATATCGATTGATAACTGTTATCAATCGATATATCAATCGATGGGTCTTCACATCAGTTGACGGTATTCAATCCTTGACATGACTTTATATTAATTGATCTTTCATCAATTGCTTATTTATTATCAATTGATAATCCTTCACTTGTATAATTTTTGTGTCTTCAAACTATTTACAATTTAACAGTCTAAAACATAAAACAATTGATGATATATATTAATCGAGTCGAGTATCAACTGATGAGTAAGACATAATAAGATTAAAATTGTAAGAAGATATGCATTAGTCAAAACCTAGACAACAAAACTGCTAGGATTAAGTCTAAAAGTCCAATTAAAGGAAGAACACACTCTATGTCACCTAGAAATGCATCTAGCTCAAGAAGCACTAACCATGCTAGGAATCCAAACAAAAAAAATGAAATTATGCATGATAAACTGACTATGACTGTTAACAAGAAAAATGACATTCATATGACTAAGTAAAAAGGACCCAACCTAGTTTGGGTACAAAAGAAAACTTGATATTATTTTGATTGCAGGGCACTGGTAAGAAGAAAAAGGTTATGTGGATCTTGGACAGTGGATGCACAAGGCAAATGATTGGTGACAAAGCCCTGATGTCATAATTCAAGGAAGCGGCTGACCCAATTGTGACCTTTGGAGACAACAATATAGGTTTCACTATGGGATATGGCAAATTGATTCATGGAGATGTTGTCATTGAAGATGTAGCTTTGTTGAATGGTATGAAGCATAATTTATTGAGCATCACTCAATTCTGCAACAAAGACTTGAAGATGGAGTTTGATAAAGAAATATGCCTCATTTCTCACAGAAAAACCAAAGAAATTGCTCTCCGTTGAGTAAGGAAAGGAAGCCTATTTGTGGTTGAGTTGGATTCTGTAAATAAGGATAAGATATGTTGTTTCAACACCAAGGCCTCATAGAGAAAAAGATGACTATGGCACAAATGGCTCTCTCACTTGAACTTGAAAAATATGAATCCTCTAGTCAAAAGATAGTTGGTAAAAGACTTGCCTCCACTTGAATTCTGCATAGAAGGATTGTATAAGGCATGTCAAATAGGAAAAATGAAAAGATCAAGTCACAGAAGTAAAGAATTCACATCAATCACAAAACCTCTATAATTGATTCACATGTCATGTCAATGTCAAAGAGGAGATATGCATTGGTCATGGTTGATGAATACTCCAAATACACATGGATAGAATTCTTGCATTCAAAAGATGAGGCTCTTGAACTNGATCTATTTGGACGAGTTAATGTCATGTCAATGTCAAAGAGGAGATATGCATTGGTCATGATTGATGAATACTCCAAATACACATGGATAGAATTCTTGCATTCAAAAGATGAGGCTCTTGAACTTATCATTGAAAATTTAAAGAGATTGGATATAAGCCCTACACCTATTGTGGCTATAAAAAGTGATAATGGGACAGAGTTTAAAAATGGTACATTAAATGAATTCTGTAAAAAAAATGGAATCACTCATCAATTCTCAGCTACAAGAACTCCACAATAAAATAGAGTTATTGAAAGGAAAAACATGACTTTAATTGAGGCTGTAAGAACTATGTTAGCAAAAGTTGGTCTACCCATAAGTTTTTGGGATGAATCTGTCAGAACTGCATGTTACACTCAAATATGACACTCATAACAAACCTGTTGGAAAGGCTCCATATAATATTATGACAGGCAGGATGCTATCTGTTAAACTTATACATGTGTTTGGAGTAAAATGTTTTGTTCTCAAAGATGATGTTGATCATGTAGGAAAATTTGAAGCAAAAGCATATGAGTAAATTTTTGTAGGATGCTCCTTAGATAAGGTTGTCTATGGAGTATATGTGATTTATCAACAAAAAGTGATGGAAAGCTCAAATGTGAGTTTTGAAGACTTCAAGTTTCCTGTCATGAGCTTTGAAGGAGAAAACTATGACACCTTGAAATTTGAAAATGCAACAGAAATGGAATCATCTATATATGAGAAAGATGACAATGCACCTGAAGACTCACATGTAGAAATTTCACATGGTGCAACTGAAGAGAGAAATACTGAGGATTTTAGTTGCATACAACTTGAGAATTCTCCATACAAGCCTAGCATCAACTCAAGAGGAGCTTCTTTAGGATCAACAACAAATGCAAACAATTCTACTCAGGAAGAAACAAGCTCAAATTCTAGATGTGTGGCTCATGAAACAAAATGAAATAAAGCTCACACTGCAGATTAAATAATTAGGAACCTTGATGAAGGAGTAAAGACAAGAAGGGCAACCATAAATGAATGTATGTTTGCTTGTTTCTTGTCCTAAAATGAACCTAAAAGGATTGAAGAAGCATTGTTGGATCCAGATTGGATTATTGCCATGCAGGAGGAATTAAATCAATTTGAGAGCAACAATGTTTGGGAACAACTGACACCTCTAAAGGGTAGATCAATCATTGGCACTAAATGGTTTTTCAGAAAAAAATGGATGAACATGAAATTGTCATAAGGAACAAGGCACGATTGATTACTAAGGGATATTCACAAGAAGAAGGCATTGGATATGATAAGACTTTTGCTCCTGTTGCAAGGTTAGAAGCAATAAGGATTTTTCTCTCTTTTGGAGCCTATTCAAATTTAAATGTTTATCAAATGGGTGTCAAGAGTACATTTCTAAATGGTTAACTGGAAGAAGAAGTTTATGCGTAGAAACCACCTGACTTTGAAGACTCAAAATTCCCTGATTTGGTTTACAAACTCCTCAAAGCATTGTATGGACTTAAACAAGCCCCCTAGAGCAAGGTCTGACACTCAATCAATGTTTTTACTGGAAACTCAGTTCACTAGAGGAACAGTTGACAAAACTCCATTTTATAAGTAGCATGGTGATGATATCATTCTAGTTCAAATCTATGTGGATGATATTATTTTGGCCTCTACAAATGAAAAGTGGTGTCAAAGGTTATCTAAGCTCATAAAATGTGAATATTAAATGAGCATGATGGGAGAGCTAAATTATTTCCTAGGCTTCCAAATCAGTCAAAGTGAAGATGACATCTTCATATGTTAAACCAAATACATCAATGACTTACTCAAGAGGTTTAACATGCAAGATTGCTCACCTGCCAAAACATCAATGTCTACAGCTATCAAGCTTGATCAGGATAAGAAAGGCAAAAATGTAGACATGAAAACCTATAGAGGAATGATTGAATCTCTACTGTACTTAATAGCTAGTAGGTCAGATATCATGTTCTCTACATGTTTGTGTGCAAGATTTTAGACCAATCCAAAAGAATCTCATCTCATTGCTGTCAAAAGGATTCTGAGATATCTCAAAGGAACGACATAAATGGGATTATGGTACCCAAAGGAAATATGATTCAACATAGTTGGTTATCCTAATGCCAATTTTGTTGGATGTAGAGTTGATAGAAAGAGCACCTCTGGAAATTGTCAATTTCTTCGACAGAGTTTGGTGTCATGGTATTGCAAGAAGGAACAATCAGTTTTAACTTCTACAGCGGAGGCTGAATGTATTGTTGCAGGAAGTTGTTATGTTCAAGTTCTTTGGATAAGAAATCAATTAAGGGAATATGGACTAGTTTCAGAGAGATGTCCTCTCATGTGGGAAAATACTAGTGCCATATCCATTATTGCAAGTCCGATGAATCATTCAAAGACAAAACACATTGATGTAATGTACCATTTCATAAGGGAACATGCAGAATATGGAGTAATTGGATTATTCAATGTTCCTACACAAAAATAATTGACTGATATATTTATTAAACCACTAGATAAATCCACCTTTAATAAGTTTGTTAGTGAGATAGGGTTGCTAAATTATTCTAACTAGTGGCTAAATAAATATATCTCACCAACTCTTGCAACAATTATTTCATAAACATGAATTCTAAATGATTTATAAATACATCAGTTATATTTTTATACATTTTGTTTTAAAAATAAAATGATATTGTAGCATTGGAACTATTTATATGTTCTGTTGTAACTTGAAATGAATTATTCATACTTGTGCATTGTTAAATAACTAGTGTGATATTCTGAAAATCAGGAAAATAAAAAAAATAATTTTCATAAAATTAATCTTATTCCATTAAGATTAATTTGATTTTTTTAAAAAATATTTCATTATTTTGTTTTCCAAGTGAAAATAAAATAAATTACTAAAACTTGAGTTATTGAATAAGTTGTCATTCTAAACAGACTTCTCGACTAGTAAAGTTGTTGAGTCTCGATTAATTACATTTCAGAGAGTTCTTGACCACTAGAGTTTTCAGTTAATTTCAATTTGAGTTCTCGAATCGTATAATTCTTGAATACATATATACATGAGTTCTCGATCAATTTCTAACAGTTCTCTACTAAAGCTACTTTATTCATTTCTTGAGTTCTCAATCATTCAAAATCGATAAAAATTCTAGTCGAGTTGTCTAAGTTATATGAAATAGCAAAGTAGATCTACATTTCATTTCTACGCTTATTTGAACACTCAAGAAACCTCTTGCTCTCAACTTTGAACTCTTGCACTCTAATTCTTTTATTTTTTCTCTAAAATCTTTCGCTTCTTCAATTCTTCTTTCTACACAACTACGAATGGGTTCTTCTAGTTTTAACCCTGTAACTATAAGTGTTTCACAAGGTTTCTCGTCGATTTCTACTCGAAAGAAGCTCTACTATCAACTCCCACTCTCTATCTCGACATATTGGAGCAGATTTGGAACACTACATCCTGGGAGGACATACCATTGGAGGATGGGAGCTCAAGGATTGTTGTAACTTGCAAGATTCGAGAAGTGGACATTATCTTTGATGAAAAAGATGGCAATGCAAGCTTATCACTACCTATAGAGCAATTTGATGAAATGCCAACAGGTGCCGAGTTGGAGGACTTTATGGAATTCATAAGATATGCTGATGAGATCAAGCTGGGAAAATTGAAAAAGAAACATGTTAGAAAAGAGTGGTCGTTCCTCTTTGACACTCTACTAAGATTCTTCTCTTCCAGGAAGACATGCTTTGATCAAATTAGTTCCATTGCCTTGAAGCTGGCTTATTAATTGGCTTACTACATAAAGCTCAATGTTGGGAAGCTCATTCTGAGTGAACTTTTAACCAGGATCCCAAAGAAAGGTAATGAGATATTCTTTCCTCGCTTCATTTAGTCAATTCTTAAATTTAAAAATCCTGCATTGATTGATTTACCTGGAATGAATAGAATAAAATATACTCCAAATCCATGCCAAAAATCATTTTTGCTACATTAGATAGGAG
Organism: Oenanthe javanica; assembly: GCA_008931105.1. NCBI lineage: Eukaryota > Viridiplantae > Streptophyta > Magnoliopsida > Apiales > Apiaceae > Oenanthe > Oenanthe javanica. The sequence continues at coordinate 29,878 of QRFB01001067.1, forward strand.
AACCACAATGAATGTACCTCTTCAAATTACAACTCACATGAGGAGTGTATTTGAAGGGTATCCACTTGTGCAACCTACATATGGTTACATGCAAACAGTAGGATGTCCTAAGGCCACAGTAGAACCAAATGCACCTAACCCAATGACATCTAACCCAACTGTTGACCATTCTTTGAAACCACTAGATGATAGTTCACTAACCTCCACATCCTCTCAACAGGGTGAGATTGAAAAGAAGAAGAGGAAGAAACCTGCTACAAAGAAACATTTAGAACCTATTGCAGAGATTGTTGTAGAATCAAACTTGGATGAGTCACTTGTGGAACCTCTTAAGAGGAGAAAGAAAAGTAAAGAGACCATACTAGACCCCTCTCCATCTTCCCAATAGGATGTAGAGGTTACTAAGGGATTACACCTGTTACTAGGTGCACTTTCTCAATAAGGTGCATCTATTGAAATTGGTAGTCAACCCACTCCATTTTGTGAAGGGTATGTACCATTACAGGAACTCACTCATGTTGATGAGAGGTGTGAAATTGAAAAGGAAACATAAATGCACATATGATCCTCTCTTGAAACTTCCCCATTCTCTTAGGGGGAGTTGCCAACACTCATATCTATTCTAAAAACTACTTCTACTTCTCAAATTTCTTCTTAACCAATTGTGTCTAGACAAACACAAAAGGCTGTTGATCACTAGGAATCTAATCCTCCTGGTGAACAAATTTTAAGTGACTTGGTGCATGATACCTTATTCACCACCCAGGACACTCATTTATATGGTGAGAGAATATATGATGAGGTATATCCTGATGACACCATTAAAGCCGCAAAGGTTCCAGGAGTGTTACTTCAGACTCTGTGGTGCCTGAGGAAATATTTTTCTTTGGTCTCATTAATGAGCCATTGGAGCATCAGGTGTCTTCACAACATTGCGAACTCTAGGGGACCTCTACACCATGTAAATGGCATCCCCTGGACACTCCCCAGTCATTCAAAGACTGTCCTCTAGGAGGAATTCACCTATCCATCTCGGGTATATTGATGACTCATCTGAGCATTTGGATGAGGAAATAGATACTGAAGGAATCATTACCACAACGGGTGATCCTAGCTCTAACTTTGTCTCATGATGGATGAAACCTGTGCAACATGACAGGGATTCTGGACCATCTTCTGATGGACTCTGATCTGAGGAAAAATTAAAAAAATTATATGGAGATCGAATGGATGGTTTCTATCATGTTTCTCAATCGCTCTTCATGCTTGAGTATGCAAAGGATCAAAAAGATATCAAAGATAAAAATGAAGAAATGGTTGAAGAATGAGAGGACAATGTTGATGCCTGGTTGGATAAAAAGCAAAATATGAGCATGTAGGAAACGCTGCAATGGATGAGAGAAAAATATTTGACTTCACTTGGATCATGTGCAAAAGTATTCACTCCAACAGCTATTTATGATGCCATTCATGAAGCTGCCAAAGTGCAATTGAAAGCCATTCACTATCTAGCAAGGGGATTCCAATCTGAGATTGAGGATCATAGAAACAAGGTAGAAGGGACTATGAGAAGTATTGAAGAAAAATTGAAGCCATGTGGCATCTATGCAACCACCAGTTCCAAGTCTGAATCTTCTCTATCAAGAATTAAAGTTAATGGTATGAATGATAAGACGGAGAAGATGGAGAAAACATTTAAAGAAATGGTTGAAAACAAAGCTTTTCTGTAACAGAATCACACCAAAATCAACAATATGGTGGATATTTTGTATAAGAACAGGCATGCTGATAGATTGCTATAAGATGTCCCACTGCATGACTCATTTTCAACTGAACATCTACTATTAAGCCAAGGCCAAGGTAGAAGCAGCAGAAGCTCTTACTGTTGCACAGCTAAATGAAAAGGTTGAGAAGTTGTCATCCGATCAACAAACTCATGCTAACACAGTTCCTGAAGTGGTACTAATGTGGATTCTCTGCAAACATTTATTGACACTTCCATGTCATCACATGACATCACTCTTCAACAAGTCACAAATCAACTTGCCAACATTCAGACTCTACTCTCTTCAATGACTGTTACTGGTCAAGCACCTCAAGTGCAAGTCCCAACTCAACTAAAGCCATCTCACTCTTCATTTCTACCCAGGCACCAAGATATCAACCCTAACGGGGAGAAAGAAAGCAGGGAAGAGATTGAAAGGCATATGGCTAGGCCTATTTGTAATAATTAGATGACAACTCAACTCAATCTAGAAACAGTGGTAAATAATAGATATCAAACAGGAATCAAGACAGAGACAGTCAACTAATCACAAGGGATCTAAATATTAGAAATTATTTTGATTGGATTGCTACTCAACACTGAAGAAGTTCATTAATATGTTCAAGCGTCAGTGAAGAATAAAGTGGTAGTACTTCTAATGAATACAGAAGATATAAAAGATTTGAAGTGGTTACTACAGAAAGATTCCAGAAGAAGAACAAAGACAGTGAAGCAGAAGAATGACAGAAAGCCTCAACTTAAAGTATTTATAAATGGAGAATATTTATTAGTATGACACAAATGAACCAGATAGTACATTTGTGTGTCAACTAAAATAATATTTATTCTTCATTTAGCTCAAGAGGTTTCAAGAACAGAAGACAAAGAAAAGACATGAAGATTTCAAAGCTGACTGTAGTCTAAACAGATCGCTATAGTATTTTAATTCTACAATCAAAGTAAGTTAATTATTTATTTTATTTAATTAAATTAATTCAAGATGAATTTAATTAAATTTATAAATTATTTAATTAATTTAAGAAGGATTAATTTATTATAAAAGAAATGAATTAGTATGACTTATATATATATATATACTCAGAATGACTTAGAATAAGTCATACCGAGAAATATATATCTATATATATATAAAGTCATACCGAGAGTTCTATTCTAGAAAGTCATACCGAGTTGATTTTATTTAATTAAAATAAGTCATACCGATTTATTTAATTAAAATAAGTCATACCGAGCAGATTTTATTTAATTAAAATAAGTCATACCGATTTTTTAATTAAGGAAAATCTGAATATGACTTAGAATAAGTCATACCGAATTTATTAAGTCATGCCCAGTCTTTTTCTAAGTCATACAAGTGTCAAATTCGCTAAAATAAGTCATTATCATAAAAGTCATACCAGGCCTTTTCCAACCTCTATAAATGTGAGGTTAGGGCTTCACTATTCAGGATCGTTCAAACATTCAAATTCAGAAATTTGTATGCATTTTAATACTCACAGATTTCTGTGCTTAGTTTGGAATATAATTGTTAAACTTGAACAATTCATGTCGAAATCGTTCAAGAACATATAATCAATTATATTCACTTTGATCATATTAATTTTTTAATACTTTTCAAGTTAAAATTTATATCTTTTACTTGAACAATATTTCATTAAAATTAATATTTCGTGAGAAATTAAAATAATATTTTTAAATCCAATATTCTGTGATTAAACTAAGATATTGTATTCAACTCCACTTCTACAATATCAGAGACCAACAATTGGCATCAGAGCTGGTTGATATTATTAATATCAGATCCGAACCAAATATTCCGTAATTCATACAGATCTCAAAAATTATTTTTAATTCGAAATAATTTTTAATTCAAAATAATTTTTTTTCTGAAAAATTATTTTTGATCAAAAATTGTTTTAAGTCAAAAATTAAAATATTTTTTGAAACACTTAATTTTTAATCTTATTTAAAGATGAGTACTCAAAAGTTAACGAGCATTAAAATTCCACAGTTCGACAGAGAGCACTACAACTTGTGGAAACACAAAATGCTACTGTTCATTGGGATTGTCAATCCCAAGTACGGCATTAGTACTGGCCAAAGGTGTTGAGCCCCCTATATCAGTTATTCTCGAACATGAGGTAGATGGGGTCGTAATCCCCCACAGACAGTTTCTGAAAAATCCAGCAGACTATACAAATGAGCAAGCAGAAGCTGTGTCCCTGGACAATAACCTCAAATTAATTCTGATTGAATCCCTGGACTACGTAATGTACAATCAAGTAGTCAATTGCAAAAATGCCAAGCAAATATGGGATACAATAGAGATAATCAACGAAGGGACTGAAGAAGTAAAAGAGAATAGACTGGAAATCCTGACCTCCCAATATGAGCAATTTAGATCTAACCCTGGTGAGGGTATCTCTGAGGTGTTTCAGAGACTAAACAAATTGATAAACGAGCTAAATTTGAATGGAAAGTTTTATCAGAATCAGGAGGTGAACAGGAAGTTTTTGTTGACCTTACCCGAGCATTTGGAATATAGGATCGCAGCTATCCGGGAATCTAGGGACATGAAGGAGGTTACCGTAGAAAGACTCTATGGAGTTTTATAAACTTATGAGCTGGAACAGATCCAAACCAGAGAGATGTATGGGAGAGGTAAGGTACTGAGTTCCTCCAAGGCATTAATGGTAGAAGCACTAGAGAAAGAAGAAGTGAAGGCATTTGCACCTTCTAACATTCCAACAGAGTATGTGATTCCAGAATTTGGACATACTTCTGACAAACAAGAATATTGTGAGTTCTACTCGCTGGAAGAACTAGATCAGCTAGAAGATGAATCTCTGGCAATGGCTGCCAGAAGGTTTGGCAACATGAGATTCTGAAGAAACTCCTCATACAGAGTAAAGCCTAATTTTGGAAGATTCCAAAAAGGAGGTTCTTCGACAGTAGTATCAAAGAGCGTCTACAAGACCGGCTTAGTTGATAGAAGCAAGTTTCGTTGCTTCAACTGTAATGTGCTAGGCCACTTCGCAACAGAATGCAAGAAGCCTAAGCAAGGGAAAAAGAGAGAGTCTTACGATGAACTCAAGGAGAAGTATGATGCGCTCGTGAAAAAGCATCAAGGAAAGTTCTATCTAGCAGAAGACAAAAGCTGGGATGACTCAGATAATGATTATGAGGAAGAGATGGGAAATCTTGCTCTTATGGCTTCATCCGAGGATTCACTATCTCCCACCCGTCAAGGAGGAATAGAGGTAAATCCTTCTTGCCCTAAAATATTTTCTTTGCTAGGAAAAGAACTAGATGGCGAAAGAGATAAGGTTAAGAAACTCAGACTCAAAATCAAAGACATAATTGATGAAACTAAAGTCCTTAAGCAGTTAAAAAGAAATAATGATTAGTGGACTGTCAAGTTGACTGAGGACTTAGCTGTTCAAGTCAGTAAAGTCAATTGTCATGTTTTATTTGAAACCAATCTCAGAAACCAGATAGAAGAAGAAAAGAAAAAGTGTCTTTCTTATAAGAATTCCTCGTATATAGTAAAGAACCTAATTGACCAATAAGAAATAAATCGTAAAGTTGGAATAGGCTTCGAGTACAATAAATTTGTAGGAAAGCCAAGCAACATAACTCCTTTCAGAAAAAGTGCTGAAGAAAGGGGGATCCCACATTTTGCTAAAGATACACCGAAGCCTCTCTTCATAACACCGATAGCTGAACCCATCCTTGAGAGCTCCATACTTAATGCATATGAAATGTAGTTAGAGGATCTCGAGGAAGAGAAGAAGAGAGGAGAACAGGTTAAGGACATAAAAAGAATTAATGTCCAAAAAGAGAAGANTATTTTGCTAAAGATACACCGAAGCCTCTCTTCATAAAACCGATAGCTGAACCCATCCTTGAGAGCTCCATACTTAATGCATATGAAATGTAGTTAGAGGATCTCGAGGAAGAGAAGAAGAGAGGAGAACAGGTTAAGGACATAAAAAGAATTAATGTCCAAAAAGAGAAGAGAGCACCGCAGCACCAGTGAAAAATGAGGGAGCTTCTAAGTCGCCCAATCCTGGTATAGGTGCAAAAGACTTAAAGAATAAAATGAACAGACCAAACACGTTTGTTAACAGTAAGGATAGTAACAACAAATTTCATTCTACTGAAAACTTCAAATCTGCTGATAAAATTGAAGTAGAATCTGTTAAGTCACCTACTGTTTTGAATAACATGCCTATTATTGATGTTTTCCATAAACCTTGTGGTATATTGAATTGTATGTTATGTTCTTTTAATGCTATGACTGCTTATTTTAAATGCATGATAGCTAAGAAAGATAACATGATACCTAGAAAATGCATCAATAATAAATTTGCTAAATCCACGACTACAACTCCTTCACCTGCTAAGAAGGAAGAATATATTCCTAAGTCTAAACAGAAAGTTGTTAAGACTGTATATAGGAAGGTAGGAACAATCAAGGAAGATGATACTGTTATTCGGAAGGGATCCGTTGTCAAAGCAGACAAATGTCAATTCTTTAAGTATACCGGGCCCAATCAATTTTGGGCTCCAAAGACGAATTAATCCGTTTGGTATGTGCAGGGAGTTAAACAGGTAAACCGAGTTATATGTATTCTGGACAGTGGATCTTCAAGGCATATGACCGGAGATAGAGCCCTGCTATCAAACGTGGTTGAAAGAGCTGGCCCAATCGTCACCTTTGGAGATAACAGCAAGGGATGACTACGGGATATGGCAAGTTAAATACTGGGAATGTTATCATTGAAAACGTCTCTGTAGTGGAAGGAATTAAGCACAATCTACTCACCGTCAGTCAATTTTGTGATAAAGGGTACAAAGTAAACTTTATCAAGGAGAAATGCTTAATAGCTCATTCTAAAGATGACAAACTGGCCTTTCGTGGAGTAAGGAAATGAAACTTGTACGTAGCCGATCTCAACTCAGGAACTGAAGATGAATGAAACTATTTTTATTCAAAGGCTTCATCAAAGGAAAACTGGCTATGGCACAAGAAACTCTCACATCTAAACTTCAAAACAATGAACTCTTTAGTCAAGAGGGATTTGGTGGGATGACTGCCTCCAATGGAATTTACACAAGAAGGATTGTGTGAGGCATGTCAGAAAGGGAAGTCGAAGAAAGTAAGTCACAGAGGCACAAACACTTCAAATATCACTGAACCACTTCAACTCCTTCACATGGATTTATTTGGTCCAGTAAATATTCTATCTATGTCAATGAAGAAATACGCCTTAGTGATTGTGGATGACTTCCCAAAGTATACGTGGGTTTTATTCTTAAACTCTAAAGATGAAACTCCACATTTGGTGATTGATCATATAAAGCTGATTGAGTTAGATTCAAAGTTACCTGTCCGAGCAATCAGATCAGATAATGGAACAGAATTCAAAAATGAAGTTCTGAATAACTTCTGCTCAGACAAGGGGATAACAAGGCAGTACTCAGCACCAAGAACTCCACAACAAAATGNCTTACCTGTCCGGGCAATTAGATCAGATAATGGTACATAATTCAAAAATGAAGTTCTGAATAACTTTTGCTCAGACAAGGGGATAAAAAGACAATATTCAGTGCCAAGGACTTCGCAAAAGAATGGAGTTGTAGAAAGGAAAAATAGAACCCTGATTGAAGCTGCATGGACTATGCTAAGTGAATCAAGGTTACCTATCTACTTCTGGGCTGAGGCAGTAAATACAACTTGTTATACTCAGAATCGAACTGTGATCAACAAAGATCATATGAAAACTCCCTATGAATTAATGGCTGGCAAGAAACCTACTCTAAAGTACTTTCATGTATTTGGAGCTAAATGCTATGTGCTAAAGGATGGAGATGAACATCGTGGCAAGTTCGAGGCCAAGGCACATGAAGCTATTTTTGTTGGATATTCAAGAAGAGCATATATGGTGTACATAATTGATCAACATCAAGTAAAAGAAAGTGTCAATGTTACTTTTAATGATACCAAACTCTCAAGTATCCAAACTGAAGATTCTTCTGAGTCATTAAAATTTGATAATTATCCTGACACACATTCTGATGACGAAGAAGAACCTAAGGTTGCAACAGGAATTGATGATGTCAATAATAATGATGATCCAGGTAATACTGGTGAAAAAAATGTTACCACTAGCAATTCTACTAATACCAGTGGTGGATCAATAAGTCATCCTGGCAGCAACTCAAGGGGAGATAAGGATCAACTGGTAGAACACATCATCACAATGAATTTCGAGGCGAATCATCTAGATCAGACCTTCCCAGGGAAAGAATATGGAGAAGAAATCATCCTTTTGAATTGATCATAGGTGAACCAGATGTTGGAGTTAGAACCAGAAGTACAACTTTAAATAAATATTTATTTTCAAGTTTTCTATCTCAAGAAGAACCAAAGAAGATTGAAGATGCATTAATTGATCCAGATTGGGTTCTTGCCATGCAAGAAGAGCTCAATCAGTTCGAGAGACAAGAAGTCTGGACACTGGTACCCAGGCCTAAAGATAGATCCATTATTGGTACTAAATGGGTGTACATGAACAAGTTAGACGGTGATGACATTGTTACAAGGAACAAAGCCAGACTGGTTGCAAAGGGTTACTCTCAGGAAGAGGGAATTGACTATGACGAGACCTACGCACCAGTTGCAAGACTTGAAGCCATCAAGATATTTCTGGCATTCACAGCACATTCCAATTTTAAAGTCTATCAAATGGATGTGAAGAGTGCATTTCTGAACAGAGAGTTAGAAGAGGAAGTATATGTAGAACAGCCCCTGGCTTTGAAAATCCAAAGTTTTTTGACTTTGTGTATTTCCTATTCAAAGCTCTCTATGGACTCAAGCAAACACCAAGGACATGGTATGACACTCTCTTTGTGTTTTTACTTGAAAATGGTTTAATTAGAGGTGTCATTGATAAAACTCTCTTTTACAAATTTCATGAAAAAGATATGATATTTGTACAAGTTTATGTTGACGATATTATATTTTGTTCTACTAACGAAAACTTATGCAAAAGATTTGCTAAGTTAATGCAGATCAGGTATGAAATGAGTATGATGGGTGAGCTGTCATTCTTGCATGGATTACAAGTAAAGCAAAAGGAAGATGGGATTTTTATTTGCCAATCAAAGTACGTAAGGGATCTTTTGAGAAAATACAGTCTAGAAGATTCTTCACCGGCAAAAACCCCAATGCCAACAGCCACGAAGCTTGACAAAGATGAAACTGGTAAGAAAGTTGACATCACAAGCTACAGAGGTATGATAGGCTCATTATTATATCTAACTGCTAGTAGACCCGATATAATGTTTGCAACATGCTTATGTGCAAGGTTTCAATCTGACCCTAGGGAATCTCATCTTATAGCCGTTAAACGAATTTTTAGATATCTGAAGGGTACACCAAATCTTGGAATTTGGTACCCTAAAGAGACATGTTTTGACCTAATAGGCTATACAGACTCAGATTATGCAGGGTGCAAGATGGACAGGAAAAGTACTTCTAGAAGTTGTCAGTTTCTAGGAAAACGATTGATCTCCTGGTATAGCAAGAAACAGCACTCAGTGTCTACCTCGACAGCCGAAGCAGAATACATTGCGGCAGGTAGCTGTTGTGCNCCGAAGCAGAATACATTGCGGCATGTAGCTGTTGTGCTCAGATCTTATGGATAAGGAATCAGCTAAATGACTATGGACTTTCATTGAAAAAAATTCCTATTCTCTATGACAGCACAAGTGCTATAGCTATTTCCAATAATCCTGTACAACATTCGCGAACCAAGTATATTGACATAAGTGAAAACTAATTTTGTAGGATTTTTCAATTCGGTGAATTGTTCAGTTGAGAGGTTTCGACCATGGATCGTATTTATGAATGAAAATTCACTAGTCAGAACTGCAATCACTTTGGACGCCCCGTTGCAAGTGTTAGCACTTAGGGCTTTGTACTCCACTGCTAGGAATAGGAGTACTGCAGACATAGTTTAATTCTCTTTCACCATAGGAGAACGTGAATACATGGTGACTGAAGAGGATGTGAACAGGATCTTAGGCTTTCCAACTGACAATTTTGTGGATCCACCCACTGTACCAGAAATTTTAGAATTTTTCTATACCATTCTATATCAGGGTGAGATCAATTTGGTAAGGTTGTCTAAAGCCAAATTGGTAAGCGAGTGAGACTACTTCTTTGACACGCTAGCCAAAGTGTTTGCTCCCACTACAAAGAGCAACTTAATCAATATATATTCTCTACTGCAAATCATAGGGTTTTCTGTGGCCTACAACCGGAGGATAAATTTTGGAAAGTTGATTCTAAAAGTGATAATAAAGAAGATGGGGAAGCCAGAAACCAGGGAACAGAATGTACAAGTCTACTATCTGATGTTCTTGATGCTATTCATGAATGACTTGTTGCTGGATGAAGATAAAGCCTTATTTCAAAATAGCCCTGTAGAAAAATTTCCAACTTCTTAGAAAAACTTGTTTACAAGGCTCCACAACAACCCCAAGTTTGAAAATGTGCAAGTGGTAAGGACAGATTATATGGCTGGGTACTAGATCAAATTGTTAATCCTGTGCAGGATCAAGAGCTAGAACAAGTGCCAATGAAAATAGATCATCCTGTGCAACTTCTACTTGAAGCTGCTCAGCATGTCGAACAAGAGGCACTAGATCAACAGGTAATATCTCAATCACTAACTTCTAGTTTCCTACCTATAAGTATATCTACTGCACTTTTAGAGTTATCTGTGACGGACTATGATTGTGGTTTTACACTACAGGACATTGGCCATGAACCTGAAAACACACAGGTTCAAACCCAGGCTGAGTTAGAGCCCCAAACAGTTTCTCCTTCACCTACTCCTCTAAGTCATATTCGAAAGAGGAAGAAACCTGTTAGGAAAGTAAGAGGTAGAAGTGTTTTTGTAAGTGAACCCGCAGCTCTATCTCCACCAACTAAAATATCGAGATCTGAACCTGAGACAACTGCAGACCCAGTCTTATCCTCTCAGTGGGATATGGATTTTGAAACGGCTATCCAAGATTCTCTATATACACTTGATCAAACGGGTGATTCTATTCGCCGTACAACCACGACATCTGATTCAGATTCAGATTCTCGCACACTGCTAGCTCTCACACTAGCAGGTCCTCCACTTGAAGAAACTCAATCACAAGAGAGCACAATGATTGTTGAACAAAATGTTTTTGAAGAAAACTCATCGGTTGCCACATTCATAGTGGATCAAGATATTTTTGGTGCAGTGCGGCATCAGTTACCCTCAGAGGTACTAAGGGGCACCATAGATTCTCAAGAGCCATTCAATACATTATCTAAGGTGGTGACCCCCCGGGATTTCTTTCATCCAGTTCTCATAAGAGAAAGTCTCGAATCCACTAGTGTATTTGAGAGGCAACCACTCCATAGAGGGAGATGTGACTCCATTCACGGAGTAGCTACGTCAGTAGTGGAGCCACTTTAAGTTCAACTTTTTGAGGACGCGCCTTCACCGACATCAGAAGAACATTATGATTCTTCAAAAGCTATGATTGTTTATACATGTACAACTTTGGATTCTGGAAAGGAGCAAAACACGAGTGAAGTCAGGCAAACACTGTGCGATACACATGCACGTAGTATTAGTTCATATACGAGTGCAAGCGAGGTGAGTGCACACACAGTGAACTAATGTCAAAATGGAAGCTCTTCAGAAACAAATGGAAATTGTACAGGCTGAGATTGAAAAAAGGGAAAGCACAAGCAGAACTAAAGTCTTCCTCTGTAACAGAACAGCTGTCAATAGTACGAAAAGATGTTGATAATGTCAAATCAAAGATTCTCCTTAAAACTCAAGATTTAGAGAAAGTGCATAGTGCAAATGCTAATGATACTAAAGATGAGTTTTCAATCTTGAATGAAAGAATTGATGATATTGAAAGAAGCTTGACACAAAGGATCATCGAGAATGAGGAAATCTCCACAAAGAGATTCAATAAGCTTGATCAAGGTATGATTCATCTGAATCAAGGAATGAAGCAGGTCTACGAGACCATGGAAAAACTAGTCAAATCTTTACAAACTTCTACACCTGTAGAGGATCCCTCAACTAATGGGGAGAAAGGAAAGAAAGTAGCTGCAGAGGAAGTGGCTGCTAGCCAAGAGAAAGGAAAAGAAAAATTGTACTCTGAGGAAGATCAATTTCAGACATATATTCTAGAGGAACAGTACTATCTGCAAGAGCAACTAATTGGTGAAGAAAATGTTGAAAATCAAGGCTTCAATCCTTACTACTGCAGAGCTGAAGATGAAGCTGCCTTTGATGATGAATTCTTATTCCCGAAAGAAAAAGAGTATGATCCTGCCTATGAAGAGGCAATAAAGAAGCTAAAAGAAGACATCAAAGTAAGCCATGCTAAAGCTCTAAATTTGAAAGCTCTAGTCGAAGAAAGAACCCAAGCTAAAAGAGAAGCAAGCTTAGAAAAATAGAAGCTTTGGGCCTTAGAAGTAAAGAAGAAGTAGCAAGATATCCAAATGAAGATAGGGGCTAAATGGGATGCGGCAAGGAAAGTCCTAGACAAAATCCAGCAAGGTCCTTTTGAAGACATGCAAATGCTTTCAGTTATCAAGGGTCTTGAATATTCAAATGATAATATAGATAACTTTATGAAGGCATTGAAGGAAGAAGTTGTTTATATCACTGTCGTAGTGGATCACATTCTTGAAGACTGGCAACTACTAGTCTACACACACAGGAATGGAACAATCAGAGTATCTCTAGAATTCTTTCGAAAGAGATCATTGTCAGTGATATAGATATTGTTGAATAAAGTCAAGAGAAGCTCAGAAGAAAATGAACTTCTCAGGGACAGACTCAGAGACATTGCAACATCTGCTAGTCCTCAGATATTGTATGATTCTCTTGAGGTGAGATTTTTCTCAAACCAACTGTATCAAATCATGAAGTTAGATGAGGAGTCTTTAAAGGGCTACACTGTGAAATACATTATTCAAGTGGAGAGGATGCTGAGATCAAAAGGATTCAGATCCCAAGCCAAGATGGATGCTGCATAGAAAATCAGGAACTACTGTTTGTCAAGAAACATAAAATCATACATCAGGCAAATGCCAAAGATAGATTCTACGCAGCCATATGATGTACAACAAGAAATAGTAGATCTTATTGAAGAAGAAGTCATGTTTCAGCTAGCAAAGGCTGAATAGAGAAAATTATATGGAGAGTCAACTGCAACTCAGACTGAAGCTGAAGAGGTACCCAGAACACATGTGCACAAGAGTTCTAATCTAGAAGAGGGTGAAGTGGATACCACTGAAGACTGAAGTCTTAGATAGGTCAAGAAAGAAATAATGTTATATTTTTTCAATGCTAGAGGAATAACTATCTTGTACTTATTTTTTATGAATCTGGAAAATTGTTATATATATATCCAGAACTTTTATTTATTATTTAAAAGTTCTTACATGTCGTATTTACTTTCTTAGAAATTAGTTGAGTTATCCTCTAGGAATTTGTGTGTTAAATATTTAACAACAAATAGGGGAAGATTGAAAGGCATATGGCTAGGCCTATTTGTAATAATTAGATGACAACTCAACTCAATCTAAAAATAGTGGTAAATAATAGATATCAAATAGGAATCAAGACAGAGACAGTCAACTAATCACAAGGGATCTAAATATTAGAAAGTATTTTGATTGGATTGCTACTCAACACTGAAGAAGTTCATTAATATGTTCAAGCATCAGTGAAGAATAAGGTGGTAGTACTTCTAATGAATACAGAAGATATAAAAGATTTCAAGTGGTTACTACAGAAAGATTCCAGAAGAAGAACAAAGACAGTGAATCAGAAGAATGACAGAAGACCTCAACTTAAAGTATTTATAAATGGAGAATATTTATTAGTATGACACAAATGAACCAGACAGTACATTTGTATGTCAATTAAAATAATATTTATTCTTCATTTAGCTCAAGAGGTTTCAAGAACAGAAGACAAAGAAAAGACAGGAAGATTTCAAAGTTGACTGCAGTCTAAACAAATCACTATAGTATTTTAATTCTACAATCAAAGTAAGTTAATTATTTAATTTATTTAATTAAATTTATTCATGATGAATTTAATTTATGAATATTTAATTAATTTAAGAAGGATTAATTTATTATAAAAGAAATGAATTAGTATGACTTATCTATATCTATATCTATATATCTATATATATATATATATATATATATATATATATATATATATATATATATATATATATTCAGAATGACTTAACAATAAGTCATACCGAATGACTTAGAATAAGTCATACCGAGAAATATATATCTATATATATATCTATGTAAAGTTATACCGAGAGTTCTATTCTAGAAAGTCATATCGAGTTGATTTTATTTAGTTAAAATAAGTCATACCGATTTATTTAATTAAAATAAGTCATACCGAGCAGATTTTATTTAATTAAAATAAGTCATACCAATTTTTTTAATAAAGGAAAATCTGAATATGACGTAGAATAAGTCATACCGAATTTATTAAGTCATGCCCAATCTTTTTCTAAGTCATACAAGTGTTAAATTTGCTAAAACAAGTCATTATGATAAAGGTCATACCAGGCCTTTTCCAACATCTATAAATATGAGGTCAGGATTCACTATTCAGGATCGTTCAAACATTCAAATTCAGAAATTTGTATGCATTGTAATACTCATAGATTTCTGTACTTAGTTTGGAATATAATTGTTAAACCTGAACAATTCATGTCGAAATCGTTCCAGAACATATAATCAATTATATTCACTTTGATCATATTAATTTTGTAATACTTTTCAAGTTAAAATTTATATCTTGTACTTGAACAGTATTTCATTAAAATTATTATTTCACGAGAAATTAAAGTAATATTTTTAAATCCAATATTCTGCGAGTAAATTAAGATATTGTATTCAACCCCGTTCTACAATATCAGGGACCAACACAGATTGAAGTTGAAAGGTAAAAAGCAGTAATGTGTAAATTAAGGGAAAAGGTGGCTAAGCCTAATGCAGACTTGGAGTTTTTACAGACCCTGAAGACCATCAAGGCCCAGGTGAAATGACATCATTGGAATTACAAGAACATTATTGAGAAGGTAATCATTCAAGTTAGAGGAGTAAAGTATGAAGAAAAGCACGGAAAGATATGCAAGGAGCCTGTAGTGAAGTTGAAAACTGCCTACTTTAAACTATCAATTGTTGTCTTCAATCATTTGTCATATACTGTATTGGAATGTCTTCACAAAGCCATAGAAACAGTGATCAGGAAGATGAAGAATTGAAAAACTCAGTGATAGGTCCTCTACTATCATCTGCACTTCATGAGGCATTCTGCAACCCTGGTGGAATGATGTACATGTCTAGGATAAATAAACTGGCTCACTTCATGATTCCTCAATATCTCAATCAAGGAAACAAAAGTCAAGTCATCAGCTTAATTGATTTACTTAAGAGGAAGGAGGTCAAGTAAGAAGATGATATAATAATTCTGAAGAAGTTGGAGGAATTCATAAACAGTGAAATGACAGAATTTGCTACTCAAGAACTAAAAAAGAAGAAAGATGATGAGGATAGAGATCAAGAAAAGAAAGATAAAAATCCTGATTCCAGGAGTGTTAAGGATGGAATGAAAGATAAAAAAATCCAAGAATGATGGAGATGAAAAGAAAAAGAGAGATGATTCAAAGAAAGAGAAGAAATATGAAAGAAAAAAGCCAACAAAGCAGTAGGTTGATGATAGTCATGTCAGTTCACGTACCTTAATTCAGGGTACTAATGTGGCTCCAATAGCTTCTGAAACTACTATTGTCCCAAAATCCAAATCACCAAAGAGACATCTTGTCAAGGTGATTGCAAATGGAGTGATAATGAGGGAAATCAAAGGGAGCAACTTCAAAAGTCTAAAATCCTGCTAAAGAATTCCTGTAAATGAAGCTATCAAAATGAAAGTCAAGCATTCTGCTAGTTCTTCACTAGTCAGATATCCTGACAAAGATCTGCCAGTACAACTAATCCAGGAGGTAGTTGAGCAAAATAAGCTATATCTAAAGCAATGAATAACTGACATAATCTATAAAGTTAAAATGAGAGATAGATGAATGTTCATGACAATGGTTGATGGAGAAGAAATTCCATTCTATCATGACAACACAGCCTCTACTACTCATAATATCAAGAGAGTGATTAGTCTCTTTGATTAGAATGGTATGGTAAACAAACTCAAGATGGTTAAAGTGACTGAGTACTTAGTAAGGAAATATCCAAAGAATATTGACAAAGTAGAATACATGAAGAGGGTGACTGAGAAGAAGTTTAAGGAAGATCGAGATATAAAGATTAGATGCTGATTTAAGAAGACAAGGAAAATGAAGAGTCTTCAAAGATCCTGACAGGATTGAATTTAAACTCAGTAATGGAGTAACCACAAAAATCAGACTCAAATTTGTCAAGGACTATCGAATTGAATCTCTCCAAATTGCACCTGATATGTTAGAAAATGCAATCTCAATTGAAAAGATAATTTCCAGGAAGGAGATTCTTCAAGCCATTGAAGAGATCAAACAAAGAGAAGAGAGAACAGAAAGCAAAATATTATCAATTCATGGCAACTCAGAATCAAAATCAATGTTAGGATTGATATCTTATATTAATTCGTGAAATTATTTTTTCCCAAATTATTGAATATTATTAGATCAAATCAAGCCTACCATAGATAAATATTTGTCTTGGTGTAACACATGTAAAGCTTCTGTATTAGGATATGTATTTAGTGCGTCTTCATATAATTGCAGATAGAAGCATATTTCTACTGTGAAATGAATGTGTAAATATGAGTCAATAATAAAGGTTGATAGAAGATTCAAGTCTGAATCATGCATAAAATAAATTAAGACTTCATCAAATAAGATTTGCAATAGAAAATGCTCTAAGTCAAGTATGTGATCGAGAAGTCATCCTGATAGAGAAGTCTCATGTGAAGCTCGTAGAGAAGTCTCATAATACTCAAGTAACTCAGTAGTTGATCGAGAAGTAAGAAGTGATCGAGAAGTCAGAGAAACTGTATTTATTCGAGAAGTGTGAAATGTGATTTATTCGAGAAGTCTAGTAGAACAAATTGAGAAGTTAGTTGAAGGGAGAAATTGAGAAGTTGCAGGGCTGAACCAATCGAGAAATCTGTGAAACCAAATCAGTTGAGAAGTCTATTCTAATCGAGAAGTCATCAAATGAAGTATGCAATCGAGAAGTCTAGTCATTCGAGAAATAAGTATGTGAAGACTATCGAGAAGTCTCAGCAGTACCTGATCGAGAAGTCAATCACCATGAGTTCTCGAAGCAAATTCAAGAGAGTATTCGATTGATTCAAAGAGATAAATTCAAGGAGATTTGTAGAAGAACAAGACAAGTAAGTTGAAGCAATGTCATGATCAGTTCAGTCAAACCTGTGAAAATGATTCTGTGTTACCCAAAGTGAGATCTCCCCACACTTCTTAGTGGACTTTACCGGCTTCCTAGATCACATGTCTGATGTTTCATCCTTATTGTCCAGTTTCTGTGTCTGATAGTTGGTTGGCGTTTTCCCAGTTACACAAGTAGAAGGAGGGGGTTGAATACTTGTGTGCTTTTTCTCCCTGATTAAAATCAACTCAGTATGAATTAAAGATTTGAATTTAGAACAAAGATTAAACACAAAGATATGAATCAACACGGTTTTTATAATTGATGTGAAAATATAAACTCTCCTAAGGTGTACACAAATCCTAACAACTTCTCTATGTTTCTCACAACAACTCTCTCAATCTCTATGCTCTCACAAATCTTAACACTTAGATTTTTTTTCTCGACTCTTACAATTAGGTTACATAGAGTGTTTATATAGAGAGTTGCCTATCAACTAATAACAAAAAATCAAATTACAATAAGAATATAATTCCTAATTATTAGTTGACAATTTCCTTATGTGATTCTCCTTCTTTCTCATAGCATATGTGTAATATATTTGGCTTTATCTTCGAAGACTTCCCTTTTCTGTGATCAACTTCCAAATTTAGCTTTAACTTTATAGACTCGGAAATCTTCAGACTCTGCCAGACTATAGACTCTGATGATTTGTAGAGTCTAAGAGATTGTAGACTCCAATAGTCTATAGACTCTGATCACCTCCAAGACTCTGATCTTCATCTAGACTCTGGTTTTACTTTCTACAGAAAATCATCTAAGTACAAGAATGTTGACTATCCAGACTCTGATTATAAAATTTGAGAGACTAATTACAAATAAACTAAGCTAATTCATGTTCTGGTATTTTGTACATCATCAAATGAATATATTCCTAACAATCTTCCCCTATTTATGCTTTATAAAATGTAAGCATAAATCAAGGTTTGATGATGTCAAAACTAAAGAATGAAACAATTAATCTAGAAAAGTAAAAAAATGTATAAGGAAAAAGAATTACATCTCATTTGATCTTCTCAAAAGCTAGATTGTTCTTCAAAAATGACTTCACCATATTTTCCTCTACAATAGCAAAAGTTTCACCAACATACTTCTTTAATTTCTTCATTTCTTCATTGGAACATTTGATTTGACAATAAGCTGCTCTAAGATCATTTGCACTACTTTCTTGTTCTTTTAAATCCTTCAACATTAGAACACTAACTTTCCCACTCATTGGTTGAAATCCAAAGTAATGTCCCATACATTCTTGAAATTTGATTTGCTTTTCTTCTACTAGCTTGTCTTGATCATTTCATTCAGCATCAACATATTTTAAAGAAAGTTTGCCCATCAGTCGATTTGCTTGTCTGTGCAGAATAAGTTTCCTGTCAATCTCTTTGAAGCATTAGTGAGTGACAACTTCTTTGCTTTTATTTACTTTTGGTAAGCGAAATCTAATATACTGTAATTCTTCAGCCTGTTTGAAGATGATGAAGTTTGACTAACTTATCCATCTAACAGATACTCCTTCCATAAAGTACACAAGCATCTCATTTTGTACTTTTTCTGAACCTCCTGGCACCTTTCTTTCAAAAATATTAGAAACAATTTGAGCAGATACCACTTTGTTCAAGTGTTTTTGTGTAATATTCTCAAACTGCCTATCTGTCAAGGATTGAGGATCCCTGTTTAGAGTTGATGTTCTATCAATGTCTGATTCTCCAAAGCCTGCAAGTCCTGTCTTCTTTTTAACTCTCAATTGTTGATTAGATTGACTGCATTGCCAATAAGTAGGTTCTTGAGGTTCATCAGAGTCTGATTTTTTTCCTTTGTTTATTAGAGTCTGGCTTAAACTCTAACTTCCCATGTTCAGTCCCTGACTGGTGTGTTTGAGATTTTGATAATACAGCCACTCTAGACAGCTTTTGTGGTATACCACCAGGACCCTTGGGACTATGAGAATTATCACCAGCGTCATCATCATCATCTCTCCTCCTTTTAACTCCCATTTTTATCATGCTTGCATACATCATCCTTATATCTCCTGGAGAAATCAACTTTCTTTTCCCCCATTTTGACATAATCATAACTTGTGAAAACCAATTGAATTTGTTCAAGCACTGTGGAAATATTGGCATGTGCAGCAATTACGGAATCAACTTTGGTGATTAAATCAGAAACTGTTGTTTGAAGTTTAACTTGATTAGAAGTGATGTCAACAATAGCATCTTTGAAAATGACTTGTTTGGTAAATTGATTGGAATTAATGCTATCAAACCGAGTTTTGAGCAGAGAAGTAGTGTTATCAATACCAGTAAGTTTGGTTTGAATATGAGATATGTCCCTAACCACAATAGCCAGTTGTGCAGTAACATTTTCTGTCCTAGCCTTAATGTGTTCCTTGATAGCATGTTCTTCCTCAATAAGAGAAGCATCAGCATCTTTACCAGGGTAGTGACCATGCTCATGCAAAAATAACTTCATCTGAAAAGCCTTTAGTTTTTCAGATTGATGAATGGCCAAGATGCAGTCAAAAGTACCTTTATCATGAATGCCCTTAAGTTGTGTAGATTCCCATTATTGAGGAAAAACCTGATCAAAAGAAATAAAAGATGGATTGACTGGTCCATCATCCTCAGACTCCTCCTTCATATCATCATCAACAGGCTCAATCTTGGTAAATGGAGGTGTAGAATCTGAAGGTGGTGTAGACTCTGAAACTGCAAAAGGGACTATAGACCCTGACTCCTCTTTAGAGTAATCAGAGTCTGTAGACTCTGGAAGCCTAGCACTTAGAGGCATAATATGTAGAGGTTCATCTGACTTGAATTTTGCTATCTCAGGTTAAATAGTAGTGGTGTCCACCAAAGCTAACATGACTCTTTATGCTCTCCTTGCTAGAGAATCCACTATATGTTGTTTTGGTCTCTGTGTGAATGATTTTTGTGTAGCTAGAGCTTTCTCCTTTTTGCCGATCTGCATTATTAGTAAAAAAGAATTTTCATCCATCCCTTGCCTCAACTCTTTGGAAAATCTTGATCCCAATAAGTGAAACTAGGTTCAGAATACAATATTCTGTCATCCTCCCAGTGGGGTTGGGAACCCACTCTCTCATTCTCACTCAGGCTCTCTACAGCCTTTGCTACCTCTCCTTTTGCCTAGTCCAGTGCCAGCCTCTCATATATTTTTTCTCTCAATTTGGAGGGTGCACTCAATAATCCTACAGAAGAGGGGGTGAGAGAAGTGATATTTTCTTCAATACCTGAACCACCTTGATGGAGGGGGTACCCCTTCAAATGTCTGAAGGCTTGGAGTTTCCACCAAGTGGTGAGCATCACTAAACCCTGAACCCTTACAATCTTCTTATTTCTTTCCAGAGTCTGCTGGCTCTAGTATTCCATTCTTAGGGTATACTCTAGACTCTGACTGCTTCAGTATGACTTCATTAGAAGCCAGAGTCTGAGTGTCACCATCTTTGGCTATTGTTGCTTCAGGCTCCCCTGAAGATTGATATACTCTGATAGAATAAAGTGTGAAATTTCTTCACGAGCATCCATCAGAGTCTGTCCTCTCATATCACCGGGGTTCCCAACAGCATATTATAGGGTTGCCAAGGAGGGCCTAAAAGCATGCTCCCCTGCCCCACTATCACCCAACCTCTGACTTGGTGGTTCTTGTGTGGGTGAGGCAGACTGAACATCTTTCTCACTAGCCACAACTGGTCCACTAGTCTCATCCTTCAACTTCCTTGCAATACCTACTACCTCCTGTAGGTCTACCATGGTGAATGCATCCAATTTGTCATGTAGAAGGGTCCTTGCATGGATGGCATTGATGGACTGGGCATAAGACAAGTTAAAGGAATCTTGCAGTTTCCTTATAATTTTCTGATTGTATGAGCCCTTGATTTGATCTAATCTACTTTGATAGGTTGGATAGATGTACTTGTTGGCCACCTTTCCTTACATTATGGACAATAAAATCAACCACCTTAATTGAAAGAGGCTGAATAGTGCATATCCAGTTAATTGTTGTCCTGTAGGTAATTCCTTTATTCCAAATTGCTTCATAGTCAAAAACTGGTTGCTCAATCTCAGTTTCCAACTCAATAACAAACTTTGATTCTCTTCTATCATGACCTTAAGCTTGTTAGGCTTCTTTGTTTTTGGTTGTTCAGAGTCTGGCACATCAAGTACTTTGAGAACTACATTAGTCCTGCCTTCTATGATCCCTGCAGCTTTATCTTGTAGTGAAGAGTTGAAGAGGTAGCTGTAGAGATTTGTGACCATATCCTGTGCATACATATGTAGCTCCATCTCCATTCTCTTTCTTAGGAATCCATAGGTTATAAGAAGATCCAAGACTTGTTGTTGTGTCTTGTAGAGTTGAGGATCTTCTAGTGATTCTACCAAAGGATATAGAAATAGCAGTACCTCATCATTTGGAGTAATGATTTCATCAATGATATAAGAGGCTGCATCCAATGACATTCCTTCCTAAATTGTGTCATGATCAGAGTCTAAAGGAAGACTAGACTCTGACTCAATATAAGATTCTGGTTTAGGAATTGTCTTGTTGTTAGAATCTGGCTCTGCCAGAGCCTTGGGAGCATCTGTTTCCTGCAAAATAGGGTTAGTAGAAATTATAGGCTTGTGTGTGTATAGAATAAGCCTTCATAAACCTCTTGTATTTCGGAGCAAAAGATTTCTCAGGAGCCCCAATTTGAGAATCCTGAGGTGTATCCCTAGGTTTATCAGAGTCTGTAGGCTTTTGAGAGTCTACAGTCTTGGCTTAAGGTTAGAATCAAGTGTATCATGACCCTCATTTAGCAAAGAAAGAAAGTCCTTCAACAACTTGTTTCTCTAGAAGGTTGAGCTCCTCATCACTTGGCTCATCTATTAGCCTTGATTGTACTAGTATGCTCCTCTTTACAACTAGTTCCTGTTGAGAGACACCAGAGGCTGGTTTCTTTTTTGATTTTTGTTTTGAAGATTGTTTAGTGGAAAGGAATTCAGTTACTTGGGTAGGTGCAGGGGGGTTCTCCATTACTTGTTCCTGCACCATTTTACCACCAAAAATGAAGAATTATAGAGAGAAGGTTTTTAGTTAGAGAGTTTTACCTGCATTGCTCGTGGATAAATCATGGTAGGTAGACTATTATTTTTGTCATCAATTCTCTTAATTTCAGAGAATATCCTTCTTTGTTGCCTATAAGCCTGCACACAACAATCATCTGCAAGCTTGGAAGACATGTGAGCAATGAAGTGGTTCAAGAGAAGCATAAAAAATCTATGATAGTAGACATTCTCCCTGCCCTCTTGCACATTATTTAATTTTTCTCCCATTTGAGTGAACAACATATCACCAATGTTAAACACCTTGTCAAACAGGAGACTGCAACCAATTTGATAAGTAATAAATGTAATAGCAGCAAAACCACTACACTTATCGGTAAAGCACTTTGCAATTTGGTCAAAGAAAAAGTCCATTTTTTCCTCAAGTAAGGCCTAGTAATTTTACTAATATTATCTAAACTAGCAAAATAATCTATTGCCTTGAACATGCTCTTAATTTCATCATCATACACAGTATTGTCAAAAGAAGATTTGATAGGCAATTGAAACACAGAATTTAACACATCAGCAGTGACATCAAAAGTGAAGTCACCAAAGGTAAAAAAAATCTTACCTGGTTGATCCTGAGAAGGATCAACTACCTTGGCCGAACTCCATGCTTGAGAGAAAACATCCATGTGTATGACTGGTGATGCCTTGAGAATGTAATTTAACTCAGATTATTCCAAGAAGTCCATCATAGGGTAGTAATCAACGTTTATCCATTTTTTTCACCTAGGGCTGCAACATGATTTGTGGTCATAAATTCAAAGGCTCCAAATGTGAAAGCAATTGCCTTGGGATCCCTCATGACAATTGCGATAGCATCCATTGGAATTGTTGAGTTGAAAGTGATGAAAGTCCTTGAAGAAATTTGCTAGGGTTCGTGAAGAGCTCTCTGAGTATATTTGCCTTAGAGAAAAATTGCAGTAAACAAATGAGTAAATTGTATGACAAATTCTATTTTGTTAAAGTTGCATAGAATACACATGAACCTATCTCCAGTCAAAGCTAACTGTTACTGCCTATTTCAAGTCATTTGAACAGTTTGAACTTAATCAGAGTCTACAGGTGTGAATGTTAGCCATTTCAGAGTCTAGGCGCTTATGACCTCAGAGTCTACAGACTCGCAGAGTCTACAGACTCGTCAGAGTTTACAGACTCGTCAGATTCTAGGAGTTAGACTTTGTCAAGATACAATACCTCAAAAATTTTATAATAACAAATCATAGTTTGAGAAATTAGGACTATAATTAAAGTACATACCTTGCTTCTTTTATAATTGAACACTTACATAATCAACATACCTATATCACCTACCTGTCTGAGAAAGGTAGATTCATCAAGTGGTTTGGTTAATATGTCTGCAATCTGTCTGTCAGTTGGAACATAATGATGTATCACAATACCATTTTCAACATGTTATATAATAAAATGATACCTGACATCAATGTGCTTTTTCTGGAATGTTTGACTGGATTCTCTACCATTTTAATAGCACTAGTATTATCACAATACATAGGAATATTTGAGAATGTTAGTCCATAATCAAGTAACTGATTTCTCATCCATAGAATTTGAGCAAATCAACTTCCAGCTGTTATGTATTCAACCTCAGATGTTGAGGTTGAAACTATCTGATAATTCTTGCTAAACCAAGAAATTAACCTGTTGCCAAGTTGGCATTGACCTGTTGTGCTTTTCCTGTCTACTTTGCATCCTGCATAGTCAGAGTCTGAATAGCCAATTAATGAAAAATTAGACTCTCTAGGATACCAAAGTCCTAGAGTCTGTGCACCCTTGAGATATCTAAAAATTCTTTTCACAACTATTAAATGTGATTCCCTTGGGTCAGCTCGAAATCTAGCACAAATGCATATTGTAAACATTAATTATATATGATCTACTATTAGTTAAATATAACAATGAGACAATCATACCTCTATAGCTAGTGTTGTCAACTTTCTTACCGTTTGAGTCAGAGTCTAGCCTAGTGGCTATTGACATGGGAGTTTTGGCAGTTGTACTGTCTTGCATATCAAACTTCTTAAATAGTTATTTTATATATTTTGATTGATTGATAAAAATTCTATCAGCATTTTGTTTAACTTTAAGTCCCAAAAAGAAGTTTAATTCTCCCATCATGCTCATTTCATAATTTGACTGCATTAACTTGTTAAACCTTTCACAGAGTTTTTCATTAGTAGAACAAAATATTTGGACAAGTAAAATATCACTTTTGTGTTTTTTAATAAAAAGAGTTATGTCAATGGTACCTCTAATGAATCCATTTTCAAGAAGAAATTTTGATAGATTTTCATACCATGCTCTTGGTACTTGCTTCAATCCATATAGTGACTTGTCTAACCTGTAAACACGATTAGGAAAATTTGGATCAACAAATCCTAGTGGTTGCTCCACATAGACTTCTTCTTCCAATTTTCCATTCAAGAAGGTACTTTTTATATCCATTTAATACTTCTTGAATTTTAAATGAGCTGCAAATGCATGAAACATTCTGATAGCTTCCAATCTTGCTACTAGTGCAAAAGTTTCATCCTAATCAGTTACTTCCTCTATAGAGTATCCATTTGCAACTATCCTTACTTTGTTTCTAATCAAAGTTCCATTCTCATCAAGTTGGTTTCTGAACTCCCATTTTGCTCCAACAACTGATCTATCTATGTGTCTTGGTACAAGTTTCCACACTTTATTTCGCTCAAATTTATTCAATTCCTCTTGCATTGCAATGATCCAATCAAGTATTTGTAATGCTTCCTCAAATTTCTTGGGTTCAGTTTTTGAGAGAAAACAACTATAAACACATTCATTTTGAGTGGCTACTATAGTTTGTACACCACTCTCAGGATCACCAATTATCGAATCAAGAATGTGATCCCTTGCCCATTTTTTAGGTGGTGGAAGATTGATCCTTGAACTTGAAGCTGCCCCTAAATCATTGTCATTTCCTATGTATGAGTGAAATTCAAATGAAGAGGTTCCCCTGAATTGTTTGCCTTTGAGAAAGATAGATTTGTCTGTGCCAGTCCCTAATGAGTTAGACTCTGAAGAGCTTGATTTTGTTTGTCTAAACTCTGTCTGGGTAGACTCTGAACTGTTAGACTCTGAATTATTTGGAGTTGAATTTTCTAGCTCCCCCTCAGAGTTTGTAGGTTCCCGTGTTGTTTCAGGAGTTATTTGAATATCTTCATCCTCATCATCTTCATCTATCTCAGAACTTTTCAGATTTTCAAATTTTAATGTTGTAACTCTGATTCATCCTGCAATCCTATAATCTTTTTGTCATCAAATGCAACATGAATAGATTCCATACCAATTCTGGTTATGAGATTTAACACTTTGAATGCCTTTGTGTTTGATGCATATCCAACAAATATTGCTTCATCAGCCCTGGCTTTAAATTTTCTTAGATCATCAGGATGTTCTTTCAGTATAAAGCACTTGCATCCAATTATGTGAAAGTGTTTCACACTAGGCTTTTTGTTCTTTACCATTTCATATGGAGTCTTTCCATGCATATTCACCAATGTACAGTTTTGAGTAAAACATGCTGTACTTACTGCCTCAGCCCAAAAATATACTGTTAGTTTAGAACTTTGCCAACATTGTTCTGGTAGTTTCTATGAGTGTTCTATTCTTTCTCTCCACAAATCCATTTTATTAGGGTGTTCCTGCTGCAGAAAATTGTTGAGTAATTCCCTTTATTGCACAGTATTCCTCTATGATTGAATTTTTAAATTCAGTACCATTGTCACTTCTTAGAACTCTAATTGTTTTCTTTGATTTTGTTTTCAGAAAAGTGATATGGTCTATTATGTGTTGTGAAACTTCATCCTTTGAATGTAGAAAGAAAACCCATATGAATCTTATAAAATCATTTACAATGACAAAAGAATATTTCTTTTTATTAATTAACATCACATTTACTGGACCAAATAAATCAAAGTGCAATAAATAAAAGGGTTCAAAAATTGTGTTTATTGTCTTGCTCTTGTAGGATATTTTCCTTTGCTTTACAAGGTGACATGCTTCATAAAGTCCATCTTGCACAAAGTCAACTTGTGGTAGTCCTCTCACAAGATTCTGTTTCACCAACTTGTTGAGTGTGTTGAAGTTGATGTGTGATAGTTTCTTGTGCCATTTCCAACTTTTTTCAGTTGAGGCCTTGGTATATAAACACGTGACTTCATTGTGAATGCAATCCTCCAAGCTGGCTTCATATATGTCACCATGTTTGTGAGTCACAAACACTCTTTGTTTTCAAAACCAGTATGGTAACCTTTATCTCTATGTTGTCTAATGATAATTAAGTTGTGTTTCAAACCATCAACTAGAGCTACTTATTCAATGATGACATTTCCAAGTACAATCTTGTCATATCCCAGTATTTGTCCAATGTTGCCATCTCCAAAGTATACTTCTGGGCCAACCATCTCCACAAAGTCTGTAAGTAGGGATTTCTTTCCAGTCATGTGCCTGAGCATCCAAAGTCCAGGATTAAGGTAACTTTCTTTTCCCTATTTCCATGCATACATAAATCAACTAGTTAGATACTTTGGGAATCCAAACAGTTTTGGATCCTTTTCTACTAACTTTGGATGAAACAGACTTAGTATTTTTCACTTTTGTTTTACCTATCTCCTTTGTTACTTTAGATTCTGGTGGAGTCTTGATAGTGTCATACCAACTTTTATTAATTGAAGATTTTAACTCATAAATTTTTTAATACAAATCATGATAGTCTCTACAC
Organism: Oenanthe javanica; assembly: GCA_008931105.1. NCBI lineage: Eukaryota > Viridiplantae > Streptophyta > Magnoliopsida > Apiales > Apiaceae > Oenanthe > Oenanthe javanica. The sequence continues at coordinate 57,093 of QRFB01001067.1, forward strand.
ATATAAATAGAATGAAATATGCGACCACAGTGATAACAAGGCTTCTGTGGAATGTAGTGACTTTTCAGAGTCTGTGAATGAATAGACTCTGATTTCTTCTCAATTTTTGTTTTACAGTCTAGAGTTAAATGGTTGTGGTTGCCACATCGGTAACACTTCTTTCTAGGAGAATTAAGATCCTTTTTGTCCTTATTAATGCCTTCCGTACCATTTCCATTTCTCCTTGTTTTGGTAGACTCTGATAAGTTCTCTAGCCTTTCCTTTAACTTAGACTTAGACAAGTACCCTATGTTAATGTTTTTCTGAGACTTATTTGCTCCTTTTTCATTTGTCTTTTTATGAACAATATGGGAACTATTGACAACAAGTATAAAGGTACTTTTGTCCTTAGTCTTATTAATTTGCTAGCTCCTTCATTGTTATCATTCACAACAATAGGTCTTTTGCCTTGACTCTTGTCATATCCTAGACCAGCATTTTGACACACATTTTGGTTATTGAGAATTCCTTGAACTTTTCTACTAGAGTTTGTCCAAACTTTAAAATTAAATCTTTTTTCTTCTAGTTCTTTCTTCACATAGTCATAGGCTTTCAAGATTTCAGTGTAGTTGTGACTATATTTCTCATAATCCTTGTTTTTATTATTCCATTAATTTTAAGTCAGACTCTAAATTATTATTCCTGTTTGTCAAGGTTAAATTTTCTTCTCTTAACCTTTCAGTTTTATTAGTTAGAGACCTACAGTTTGTCATTATAATCTTAATCTCACTTTGCACAATTTTTATACCTTCAGAGTCTAAATTAATTAAGGATTCAGGATTGAAGATTGATACCTTAGTTTGAGGAGATGGAGGTTCTTTGGAAGATTCTAATTTTCTTGAGGAGGAGGCCATCAATGCTAGATTTTCATAATCAATTTCATCCTCTGAGCTTGAATCTGCCGAATCATTTCCTGTTGATAGAAGTGCTTTCCCTTTCCCTTTACTTTTTAATTTTCTACATTCACTAGCAAAGTGCCCCAATATTCACAGTTGAAACACTTGACCTTTGTTTTGTCAAGTTTGATTATATTGCCCTTGCTCTTCTCAACCTTTTCATCTTCCTTCTTGAATGATGGACTCTTGCTAAATTTACCAGTTCTTTTGTTGAATTTTATTCTTTTGAAATTCTTTATAAACATAGCCATCATTTAACTTAGATCAATCTCTTCATCCGAATCAGAGTCTGTGTTAGTAGACTCTGACTCAACAATAACTTTACCGTTCTTCCTTAAATCCTTGATTCTAGCTTCTATGGGTTTTTCCTGTTGTTCTTTCTCAGACTCCATTAAGAGTGCCGCGTATTTTGTCTTCATAGATTTCTTATTCTGCCTCTATTGCATCTCTAAATCATATGTCTTGAGTCTGCCATACAATTCTTCTACAGTTATTTCATCCAAATCTCTAGCTTCCTTTATGGCTGTAGTTTTATTATCCCACTCTTCAGGAATTGCTCTCAGAAACTTGGTGTTTAAATAGAGAGCTGCCTATCAACTAATAACATAAAATAAAATTACAATATGAATATAATTCTTAATTATTAGTTGACAGTCTTGTTCTGTGATTCTCCTTCCTTCTCATAGCATAGCTGCAATATATTTGGATTTATATTCGAAGACTTTCATTTTCTATGATCATCTTTCAAATTTAGCTTCAACTTTATGGACTCTGAAATATTCAGACTCTGCCATACTATAGACTTTGATCATTTGTAGACTCTGACATATTATAGACTCCGATAGTCTATAGACTTTGATTACCTCCCAGGCTTTGATGTTCATCTAGACTCTGGTTTAACTTTCTACAGAAAATCTTCTAAGTACAAAAATGTTTACTGTCCAGACTCTGATTATAAAATTTTAGACACTAGAAAGACTTATTACAAATAAACTATGTTAAATCATGTTCTAGTATTTTGTACATCATCAAATAAATATATTCCTAACAGTTGGCTTCTTAGATTTTTGTTATTGTGTTGACTGCCCCCTCCCCCTTAACTTTCCTTTGTGTTGCCCAGATAATAAACTATTATAGAAAGGAGGTTGAATATTATAGTATCAAATTAACAGACTAAGAACACAAGTATGTAAAAGAAATACTGTTTTGTATTAATTTTGATAAACTTAATACAAAACTCTCTCAAGAAAAATAAAGTTCTTAAGAGCTATTAGGTTATAAGAATGATATAACTTGAATGAATACAATGTTAACCTAACTCTATGTTTATATAGTACACAGTTACAAATTCAATTACAAAACAGATAATGATAAAAATAGATTCCATAAAGATAATAGGATTGCACTAAAACACTTCCATTTTTATCTTAATCAATCTTCGATTTGTCTATTTCCATCTTTGTCAAACTCTCATCTTCATAAACTCTAGCAGTTGATAATATCTGATTGAATATACTCTTATTTGAGTAAACTCTGTCGACAGCTTCTAAACTCTGATGATGACGTCAGTATAAACTCTATTCTTCAATAAACTATATTTGTGATATTCTGTGACAACAGTAGTGTTTGTATTTCTAACACTTTGCCAGTTTAGATGTGCACTGATATAAAGCTCTTGCTAACTCCTGTTTACATTGTCCAAGTTCTATTAATCAGTCTATTGATTTGTTCAACGTTATATCAATTTACTGATTTATTAACAAATTTTCAGTTGTACCCCCTTTCCCATTCCTTTTCCCGGTTTATTATGAAGTTTTTAGGATTTCTTATTTAGTTTAAGTTGTATTAAAGCTTGTTAGAAGTATAACATTTTATATGCTCTTTAATGTAAATTAGCTTTATTATACCCCTTGTCATTTAAATTGTGTACTTGCATTTCAACTTCGAAATATATTTATATATATATATATATATATATATATATATATATATATATATATATATATATATGCATGTGTGTATATTAATTTATAAAATACTTATATATCCCGAAACTTTTAGGGATTAAAATTAGTATCTTAAAATGGTTGGGTAATAGTGAGNGATATTTATGGAAACATTGAAATTGGAAAAAGGCTAAAGGAAAATCAGAAAAGAATTTTTAAGGGAAAGAGAAACAATAAAATCGAATTATGTTTTAAACAAAAATTCAAAAAAAGGAGGGAAAATTTGAAATAAAAAATTATTTAAAAAAGAATAATATTTCGAATTAACAAAGGCAACAGGCAGAAAACATGGAATAAATCCAACTGACCCCACATATTTTCTCAAAGGAAGCATGTAAGGAAACAAAATGGAATAAGGACAAAAATATACTTTTTAAGTATAAAATCAACATTTTTGTCTCTCAAGTTAATTGAAAATTATTTTTTTGGTCCCCAATTTGTAAGTTAACTACACCCTTTACATGCAATCTTTTTATACTTTTTGATGTATATTACCAAATTATTAAAAAATTAATTCAGAACTTTCCAAAATAAATATATAACATACACTTATATATACAATATCTTATCATACTAAATGAATATAACATTAAATTAGTATGAATTGGGAATGAATCATCATCACAGTATGGTAGCATGCATTAAACTATTATCAAGTTCGTGTAGGGTTACAACTAATAATAGTAAAGATTAAATTGACTCAAATTGAAAAAAATCATATTCTTTTAGAATTAAAATTTAATAACTAGGATTGATTAAAAAAATATAAAAATAAAAATAAAAATAACTCATAAATCTTAAATTTATACTCCCTCCATCCCCTATATTACTATTTCTAATATTTGACTAATTAAAATATGCAAACAATTCATTTAATTTAATACAATTATGAGAGGTATTCATGTAAACAAATTATGTATATAATTATTTTTAGGATAGTGTGTTTTTTATAAGACACCACAATAAAAAACAACTAAAGGATAGAGGGAGCAATAAAAGGAACATATCAATGATAAAATTTATTTTTATTTATTATTTACTTTTCAACATTTTCAATGCACATGTCAACATTACATTTCCAATAAAATTTAATCTTATTCAGATAATACTGTGTCACGTAACATTTTAAACTACCAGAGTGGCTCATGATCACTAACAAAAGAAGATGAAATGTTTACCCTCGTTATTTTAAACTTGACCAAAGTCCAATGCTAATGGTGGTTGGTGTGTGTTTTTCTTTTCACACAAGTACTTCAAGAACAATATAAATAAAAGCTTCACTAGTTACCCCGTTGTGACTGAAAGCAACTCACCAAAATGCACTACTACAGTACATACTGTGACTATTGTGCGCTACCTCTACTTCTAGGGTGAAGACAAACACACATATAGAGGTTTGATAAAATCAAAACGCCACAAAAAATTGGTAAGATATGCCAGACACTTTCTGGTTTTTTAAACTTTTGTCACTCTTCTCTCCAATTCTTCACATATACTGATATACACCATCATTTCTTTTCTACTGTAGCTAGGTTTCCATCACATGTAAGTAGCTAGATTAGAGTGAGAAACACTCACACACACACACATCTCAATATATATCACATAAGAATTAAGTGAAAATGAAATGTCCGTAACTCAACAATCATCAATAACATCAGATATTATCCTAGCATAAAAAATGACTAGCCAGGTATAGCCTACATGATTGGCTACAAAAGATTACTAGACACAGTCACCAGCTAGGTTATATGCAAGGGGAATATGCAGTAAGATATGATAGATTTTAAATATACTAAAACAAACCTACCTATATATATAGTGTATCAGTGCTCGATTTGATAGAATATAAAAGAACCGTTTGTTAGGGTAATTAGTAAGGCTGTGTTCACTTGAATGGAATGAAACCAGGGTGAAATGAAATGAAGTTTGAACTTGGGTGAGTTAAAGAATTTTTTTTAAAATTTTCATTACTTCTTCCATTTCATTCCAAACTATTTCAACTAGAATTCTAACTACATGTTTTGGAAGGAATTCTCATTCCATTTCAACATCAATTTTCCTACAATCGTCATCATGAAAAATTTAGACCACTTGATATCAATTTATGATTTCACTCATATATTCTACTTTTTTCATAAAATTTGTATATAATTTGTTATTCCATTCCTTTTTCATTTCATTCTCACCAAGTAAACACAACCTAAAGGGAAAAAGAAATAACTAGACTCATTCCATTTGCTATTGTTTATTTTACAAAAAGAATAATTTCTTTTGACCCTTTTACCCAAAACTCTTTCCCCGCCTCTCTCAAGTTATTTCTCAACGTACTTGGTTTCCTTTTCTTTTACTCACTTCGTCCTCTTTTAATTGTTCACTTTGTTTTATTTTTAGTGCGCTCAAATTGACTCATCTTTGACCATAATTTAAATATAATATATAATTGAAAAAAATTAAAATTTTATATGTTTAGAAAGTATATAGAATCTACTTTAGAATGTACATTTTATTTTTTTTAAATTATAAAAGAATAATTTTAATTCTTAATAAAAAATTAGTCAATTTGACAAGAAAAAGTCAACATGGACAAGTATGTACCGAAGGAGGGAGTATCTCTTTTTCTCTCTCATACACCTAACAACTTCCCACCTCCAAATAATTACATCAAAAATAATAATTTGCTCCAACAAATTTATTAAAAAATAATTATTTATTTTATTTCCATATTTTAACCAACCAAGGAAAAACATTGAATGTCTTTATTTTCCTTTCTATTTAATTCGGTTTCTAAATCTCATTCTCTTTCCACAGTGTAAACAAAACCCCTCCTTAATTGAAACTTTTAAAAGATTTCATTATATATATTTGGTTCAATCCAATAAAACTAAACTATGAAAAGGAAAAGGGCTAGAAAGAAAATCGTAAACTACGAAAGGTCAAAAAAGTTTTCTTGAAATACCAAGCAACAGGGTTAATGGGGACATCAGAGAAATGGAATGAAACTACCTCTACTTCTAGCTTGAAGACATGTATACACACACATATATAGACTAGAGAACTCCCACAAACTTTTTGGTTTTTTAAACTTTAGTCATTGTTCACTCCAATTCTTTAATTCATACATGATACACCACCATTTCTTTTCTACCGTAGGTTTCCATCACATGTAAGTAGATCAGTGAGAAACACACACGATTAAGTTATATCAGATAATAATTAAATGATAATGCATTAATGTCCATAATTTAACAATTATCAATAACATCAGATGTTATCCTGCCATAAAAAATGACTAGTAATTACAGCCTACATAACCACAAATAATTACACAAGGCATATAGGCAATAAGCCTATTCAGCAAGATGCGTGTGATATGCTATAAATACCAAACAAACATACCTAGTGTACCACCGCTCATATTTATAAAAATTTAATGTAAATTTTTATTCAGAAAATTTTTTTTTTATAAAAATTATGGAACTATACACGTTAAAATACGTACCGCACCTTAAATATTAACAATTGCGTGGAAAGAGAGTATATTTTATTAGTCAAATTAATGCTCTCGGACTAAAAGTTTATATATATAAAAAGATGAAACAAAAGTTTTAACCATATCAAACACTGGAAAAAGAATGATAATCATGTATATTAATTTACATCAAAAGAAGTAATCAATATTCAATTAGTTAAATAATTCTACTATGTATTATATATGAACTTACATTGTGGGGGAATTAAGAAAGTTATTTTTACACTGCAGTCTAGTGATGTTTTCGTTTTTTACTGTCTCGTGTAAATTTTACTTGTCTTTTAATTTGTTAGATATCTTATTATCATTTTGAAAGTGAATAAAATTTAATTAGTAACCAAACAAAAAGTTATTTCATTTGCTTTCCCAAACAAATATATAATGTATTTATACAATATATTTAATCACACAAATATTAATGACTATATACAATGTTAACTTGTGAATGGAGAGGAGCATCACTATATATAGAGCTTGCGTTAAACCATATTAAGCCCATATATCTCCAAGGGTTACAGTTAACAATTATAAAGATCAAATTTACCCAAATTAAAAATATAACTACTACTTGATCATAATATTCCTTTAGGATTAAAACTTAGCGTTGATTAAGAAATAATAAAAATAAAGTATAAAGTGTTAATATATGATCAGTGATAAAATTTATGTTTATCATTTCTATATTTTTTTAATGAATATCTTCTCTGTATATACTTATTTGTACGTTTAATATTTTCATTACACGTATTAGATATTACAATATTCCCAACAAATACGTTATCTTGGTGACAGTCTTTTGTCTCCGCTTAACTTCTTTCCATGGCGTGAATCCAAAACTTTCTTTCTCGATCTTCAATACTTTTGTTTGATTTCAGTTGTTTATTAGGAGTCATCCAAGATCCGTTAAAACATCATCTATTTCTAACCTATATTTGAATGAAAATAATGTAAATAGTGAACACTTCGATCGATATACTTCTAAGTTCTTACCATATATGACTCATATCAGATTATTACAATCTATATAATATGCAAAGTTATTCTTCTCCATTCTACGAACTGTTACTTATCTAATTAACTAGGCTAGAGTACTAGCTAGAAGGATGCAGTAACATGTATAGATTTCACATCACCAACAAAAGAATATGAAATGTTTACGCTGCAGGTCAAGGACGGACTCACATGTTCACTAGGGAAGTGCCCCCAATCAACTCCCTGCCCAAGTAGAAAATTTATATAGATTTTCTAAATTTTCCCCAATAAAATTACTCAAATATCCCATTAAGGGCCCACATAATAAATAATAATTCCACTAAAATTTTTCAAGTATAGTCCAGATTAGTAATCATATATATTCTTAAATATGAATTAACTACTCTAATTAATTATTACTTTTTAAATATTTCATCAAATAGTATTTTTAGTCAAAATTTATTACAAAAATTGAAGAATTGTTTGCGTGATCGCCCCTTCATCTTTTTCATCTTTTCTAATTCTCTTTTAGAAAAAATATATATTATTGCCTATATTTTTAAATTAACTTTTAAATTTATTTTTTATCAATATTTTATGGTTTATTAAAAAATAATTTCACAAATTATTTTTTCATATTTAAAATATAAATTTAAATAATAGTTTATTTGATATATATATTCGATTTATATATTAATTAATTTTTTTTATTTTTGTTTTGAAATATAAAATATTTGAATATGTCATATATAGAACTCCTATACTTGAAAAATATAATATATCACGATATAAGAATATAATAAAAATTATAATTTATTTAGACGGCCATTAATTCTATCAATTGGGTTATAAATTATTTATTAAAATAGTTATAATATAAAAATTTACAAAAAAAAATTAGGAACACTTTGAATAAAATTCTCACTATAAAGTGCCCCCACTGAAAATAATTTATGGGTCGTCACTGCAGGTTATTATATAGATTACAATCTATATAATATGCTTGCTTCACAGGCTTAATTACTTTATGGTTAATCGCAGTAAAAATTTTAAACTTGACCTAAGTACGTCCTAATGTCCTATGCTAATGGTAGTCTGTTATTCTTCTCACACTACTTCAAGAATTCACTAGTTATGTCTTTGTCTTCTCTATCCTTAAAATCTCTATATATCATGTTTTATGCCTTTTACATGTATCTATTCCTCTATCATCTATGAGTTACCAAAACATACTGTGCACTGCTACACTAGATACTGTGCGTGACTACTGTCCACTACCTCCAATACTTGTTCCAATACTTGTACCTTGAAGGCAAACACACATATATAGGTTTGACCAAAACATAACACCACACAAATTGATAAGAACTCCCACACACTTGGTAGTTTTTTAAACTTCTGTCACTCTTCTCTCCAATTCTTCATATATACACCATCATTTCTTTTCTACCATAGCTAGGTTTCCATCACATGTAAGTAGCTTGATTACATTGTGAAACACACACACGTACATACACATATCTCAAGTTATATCAGATAAGAATTAAATGAAAGTACTCCAATTCTTCATACACCACCATATATTTCCTACTCTAGGTTTCCATCACATGGTAAGTAAATTAAAGTGAGACACGTACACACACATTCACATGTAGGGTTACGGCTAAGAATGATATAATTAACCAAACTTGACAAATATAACTACTAATCATATTCTTTAAAGATTAAAATTTAGGTTTGATGAGAAAATTATAAAAAGAATAATATAAAAGGATAAATCTTAAAATATATATAAAAAGAGTCGGTGATAATACGATAAAATTCATGTTTATCTCCTATGTACTTATATGTTCGACATTTTCAATGCACACATGAGATATTATATTTCCAAAAAATTTAACGTTATCTTGGTGATAGACTATGCTCCCACACAACATTTTTCGGACCACATGAACTCAAAACTTTCTTTCTCATTTTTCAATAGTACTTTAATTTGTTTAACTGATATATATGAGCTGTTTGTTCATAGTGGTGATGTGAGCACTTTTTTTATGCGAAGTACGTCTTTAACTTCTACACAATACTTTTAACACATTATTTACTTCTGACAAATTAAGTGCTTACAATCTATTATACAATTCTTATCCATTTTACAAAGTGTTACTATTATCTAACTAGGCTAGACTACTAGCTAGAATTATGATACAACTAATAACATGTATAGTTTTCAATCACTAACAATTATTTTTTCATTAACCATAGTACAAATTGTTATAACCAAAATATGCATCCCATATTAAGGAGTTTCTCACTCTAAACGGTCTCTCACTCTCGAAAGCCTCGTCTAATTGGATATGCCCAGACCCATGAAGTAGACAGCTAGCCCGTTTAGAAGACTTGAGTGACCTAGGTACGTCACTCATTGGAGAAGACCTCACCCACTATGGGAGGTACCAAAGTAAACATGCAAATATCATTAACAAGGAGGACAGACGGCCTAGGCCAATTCTTAAACGCCTTCGCCTACACGGGGAAGTCTCGCCCAATTGAAACCCAAGAAGTTAAAAAATATTTAGAATAAGAAGTAAGAAGACTATTCGTGCACAAGAATAATCACTTATAAGAAGAGGACTCGCCTACTTGAAAGGCCTCGCATGCTCATTAATTATGACAACTTTGTAGTATAGATTACCCATTTATGATGTATATAATAATATAATAATATAACCAAATAGAACCAAGTACCCAAATAATTAATTCACAAAACCATATATATTATATATAACAAAATCAAATATTTTTTAGAATTACACACTTAAAGTAATCCCTCTGTCCAAATTACTTTGTCTTGTTTGACCTTTCTGTGGTCAAATTCACTAAAGTTTGACTAAAAATTATATATGTGTTTTCAGAAACAAAATGGATGAACATGAAATTTTTATAAGGAATAAGGCAAGATTGGTTGTTAAGGAATATTAAGAAGAAGAAAGCATTGACTATGATAAGACTTTTGTTACTGTTGCAAGGTAGAAGTAATAAAAAAATTTCTAGCTTTTACAGCCTATTCAAATTTCAATTTCTATCAAATGTATGTCAAGCGTACATTTCTAAATGGTGAATTGGATGAAAAAGTTTATGTGCAGCAACCACCTGACTTTGAAGACTCAAAATTCCCTGATTTTGTTTATAGACTTCTCAAAGCATTGTATGGACACAAACAAATCCCCTAGTGCATGCTATAACACTTTGTCACTGTTTTTACTAGAAAATCAGTTCACTAGAGGAACAATTGACAAAACTCCATTGTACAAGAAGAATGGTGATGATATCATTCTAGTTCAAATCTATGTGAATGATATTATTTTTAGCTCTACAAATGAAAAGTGGTGTCAAAGGTTCTCTAAGCTCATGCAAAGTGAATATGAAATGAGCATGATGGGAGAACTAAATTATTTCCTAGGCCTCCAAATCAGTCAAAGAGCAGATGGCATCTTCATATGTCAAACCAAATACATCAATGGCTTTCTCAAGAGGTTTGATATACAAAATTGCTCACCTGCCAAAACACCAATGTCTACATCTTTCAAGTTTGATGAGGATAAGAAAGGCGAAAGTGTAGACATAAAGACCTATAGAGGAATGATTGGATCTCTACTGTACTTAACAACTAGTAGGCTAGACATCATGTTCTCTACATATTTGTGGGCAATATTTCAGGCCAATCGAAAAGAATCTCATCTCATTATTGTCAAAAGGATTCTGAGATATCTCAAAGGAACAACACAAATTGATTATGGTAGCCAAAGAAAACTGGATTCAACCTAGTTGGTTATTCTGATGCTGATTTTGCTGGATGTAGAGTTGATATAAAGAGCACCTCTGGAAGCTGTCAATTTCTTCGATAGATATTGGTGTCATGGTATAGTAAGAAACAATAATCAGTTTTAACTTCTACATCTGAGGCTGAATATATAGATGGAGGTAGTTGTTGTGTTCAAGTTCTTTCGATAAGAAATTAATTAAGGGATTATGGACTAGTATTGGAGAGAATTCCTATCATGTGTGACAATACTAGTGTCATATTCATTGTTGCAAATCCAGTGAATCATTCAAAGACAAAACACATTGAATTAAGGGATTATGGACTAGTTTTGGAGAGAATTCCTATCATGTGTGACAATACTAGTGCCATATCCATTGTTGCAAATCCTGTGAATCATTCAAAGACTAAGCACATTGATGTAATATACCGTTTCATAAGGGAACATACAGAAAATGAAGTAATTGAATTATTTAATGTTCCTACACAAAAATAATTGGGTGATATATTTTTTAAACCACTAGATAAAGCTACCTTTAATAGGTTGGTTAGTGAGATTTGAATCCTAAATTCTTCTAACTAGTGACTAAATAAATATAGCTCATCAACTGTTGCAACCTTGTTTCACAGACATGATTCTAAATGATTTATATAAGCGAAATAAACTGGTTTATACTTACAAATGCATAAGTTATATTGTTATACATTTTGTTTTAAAAATAAAATGATATTGTAGGATTGTAACTATTTCAATGTTCTGATGTAACATGAAATGAATTACTCATACTTGTGCTTTGTTAAATAACAAGTGTGAGATTCTAAAAATCAGGAAAATCAAACAAAAACAATTTCATAAAATTGATCTTATTTCATTAAGAATAATTACATTATTTTATTTTCTGAATTTTTTAAACATATTTCATTATTTTATTTTCCAAGTGAAAATAAAATAAATTGCTGAAACTTGAGTTATTGAATAAGTTGCCATTCTAAAGAGACTTCTCGACTTGTAAAGATGTTGAGTTCTAGATCAATTACATTTCTGGGAATTCTCGACCACTAGAGTTCTCAGTTAATTTCAATTTGAGTTCTCGAATCGTATAGTTGTCGAATACATATATACATGAGTTCTCGATCAATTTCTAACAATTCTCTACTAAAGCTACTTTATTCATTCCATGAGTTCTCAATCATTCAAAATCGATTACAATTCTAGTCTAGTTGTCTAATTCATATAAAATAGCAAAATAGATCTACATTTCATTTCTACGCTTATTTGAACACTCAAGAAACCTCTTGCTCTCAACTTTGAACTCTTTCACTCTAATTCTCTTCTTTTTCTCTAAAATCTTTCGCTTCTTCGCTTCTTCTTTCTACATACAACTCCAAATGGGTTCTTCTAGTTCCAACCCTGAAACTACAAGTCTTTCACTAGGTTTCTCATCGATTCCTACTTGAAAGAAGCTCTACTGTCAAATCCCACTATTTATCTCGACATGTTGGAGCAGTTTTGGAACACTTCATCCTGGGAGGACATAGCCTTGGAGGATGGGAGCTCCAGGATTTTTGTAACTTGCAAGATTCAAGAAGTGGACATTACCTTTGATGAAAAGGATGTCAGTTCAAGCTTATCACTCCCTACAGAGCAATTTGATGAAATACTAACAGATGCTGAGTTTTAGGACTTTATGGAATTCATAAGATATGCTGATGAGATCAAGCTAGGAAAATTGAAAAAGAAACATGTAAAAAAAGAGTGGTCATTCTTCGTCGACACTCTACTAAGAGTCTTCACTTCTAGGAAGACATGTTTTGTGTTGGGTTCCGAGGCATAAAACGCAGCGGATTAAACGTAAATATAACAAAAATTCGGAACCCTAAACGCAGGATCATGTATAAGTTCGGACTGATTATTGTTAAACGGAATCATACCTTTTCTTGGTCTTGACTTCTACGAACTCAACGGAGATCCTAGCTTTCACGACTTGTGTCTTCTTCTCGAAAACACCTCTATGGTATCTACACGAGCACCTTCAAGAACGTCTCACGATCTTGATTACGGAATGGATGTACTAGCCTCCTTTGATGATTTCGAATTCTGCCTCTGCCTTTTCTCTCTGCCTTTGCTGCTGCTAGGGTTCGTTTTTCTTAAAAACTTAATCCTTATTAACCCTACATTATCTATTTATAATGGTTGGTTAATAGGCCCATAATAGCAACCCATAACAGCAAAGCCTAACCCATGTAGGTTTAGGATTAAATAATAAAACCGAATTTTATTATTTAATTAATAACTAAGTCACACTTAATTATTAATGGCAGAATTCAAATTCGAATTTATATTATTTCAATTAATTAAGTCTCACTTAATTAATATAATAAAATTCAAATAATCATCAATTAATTTAAATCTATAATTTAAATTAACTATTCCTCTAAGTGCTCTATGTGTGTGACCCTATAGGCTATTATTTAATTAGCAATAATTTTATTCTCCAATAAAATTATAAACAATGAGCGGTATCTAGTAATACATCATTGCTACCCAATTAAATAATAATTAAATCGTGATTCGATAAAACCTTTCGTGATTAATGTTTCCGTGTAATATAATCCCTTTAACCATATATATTATAGATTAAACTCGAGGCATGTATTTAGTCATCCTCTTCAACATTTAATCCGGGTTTACTTGATCCATGAGTAGACTATGAAAACAAATCATTATTTGAGCACGGCCATGCATTTTATAGTCTCACTCAATCAAGAGGCCAATAATATCTCTCCTAATTATAGGAGGGTTAAATCCTTTATCTATCATTCATATTTCTCATACGACTCATGATATACCCGATGTCCACTTTTATCATTACCCGGTCAAAGGTAACTTTTAATGTAGTCAAAGTATATTAATCCTCGTATAGAAATATAATGATCTCAAGTCAGAGGATCATTACACCATTATCACTGTGAGTCTTTCTTATGACTTTATTAAACATGAAGAATCTCACTGTGGGTCTGTCCAGTACCATGTACTCCTGCATGTACCTATGTGTTGACTTTAGTATCCCCATACTTATAACCAATGAGATGTGGTTATCTGTCAAACAACATACTAGTCTATTTATGTATTATTATTGTCCTATAATAATAATACTCGACTAGGGACATTTAAGAATATGATATATTATATAATCTCAAGTTCAAGTCATGTACTAAACTATACAATGTGTATCATGATTCTAAGGACATTTATTATGCTAACAAATATATCGCAGTAATTAAAGTCATAATAAATATGTTTATTGAATAATCAATTGACATAAAGGTTTATCAAAATAAACATTGTATTGCCTCTAGGGCACCTACACCAACAATCTCCCACTTGCACTAGAGCCAATCACCCATGTATCTAATACCCATGGAACTAGTGTGACCGTCGTGCTTCTTCTGCGACAAGCCTTTGGTCAGTGGGTCTGCAATGTTATCATTTGTGTGCACTTTACATATGTGTATGTCACCCCTTTCATTAATCTCTCGAATGAGGTGATATCTCCTGAGTATGTGTTTGGTTCGGGAGTGAGCTCTAGGTTCTTTAGCCTGTGCAATGGCTCCATTATTATCGCAGTATAGATCAATGGGATCTGCGATCGATGGAACCACTCCCAAATCAGTAATGAATTTTCGAATCCAAACAGCTTCCTTAGCCGCTTCACAAGCTGCAATGTACTCAGCCTCCATTGTAGAATCAGCTACTGTTTCTTGCTTTGAACTCTTCCAACTTACAGCACCTCCGTTTAGACAAAACACAAAACCAGACTGTGATACAGTATCATCCCTGTCTGTTTGGAAACTTGCATCGGTGTAACCTTTTACAACCAGTTTCTCCTCTCCTCCATACACCAAGAATGAATCTTTAGTCCTTTTCAAGTACTTTAGAATATTCTTGACAGCCGTCCAGTGACCTTCACCTGGATTAGATTGGTATCTGCTCGTCATGCTTAAAGCATACGAAACATCTGGGCGAGTACATACCATCGCATACATGATGGATCCAATTGCTGAGGCATATGGAACCTTACTCATGCGGTCCTTGTCATCCAATGATTTCGGACACTGATCTTTAGAGATCGTTATCCCTTGAGACACGGGGACATATCCCCTTTTTGCATTTTGCATACCAAAACGATGCAAAACCTTATCGATGTATGTACTCTGACTTAGACCGATCATCCTTCTAGATCTATCCCTATAGATCCTCATTCCTAGAATGTAGGATGCTTCTCCTAAGTCTTTCATAGAGAAGTTGCTCCCTAACCAAATCTTAACAGCCTTGAGAGAAGGTATGTCATTCCCCATTAGTAGTATGTCATCAACATATAGTACTATGAATGCCACATGGCTCCCACTAACCTTCTTGTAAACACAAGGTTCATCTTCGTTTTGAACAAAGCCATACTCTTTGACTGTTTCATCAAAACGGATATTCCATCTCCTAGAGGCTTGCTTCAATCCATAAATGGATCGACGTAATTTACATACCTTGCTAACATTCCTTGGATCGACAAAACCTTCAGGTTGTGTCATGTACACATCCACATCCTCTTCAAGGATTCCGTTAAGGAAGGCTGTTTTGACATCCATTTGCCAGATTTCATAATCATGGAATGCTGCAATAGCAAGCAAAATCCTTATGGACTTGACCATAGCCACTGGTGAGAAAGTCTCATCATAGTCAATACCATGAATTTGTCTGAAACCTTTTGCAACCAGCCTTGCTTTATAGGTCTGAACATTTCCATCCATGTCAGTTTTCTTCTTGAAAACCCATTTGCACCCTATGGGTTTTACCCCTTCAGGTGGATCAACCAAAGTCCATACTCGGTTTTCGTACATGGAATCCATCTCGGATTTCATGGCTTCTAGCCATCTCTTAGAGTCTGGACTGTTCATAGCATCTTGGTATGTGAGAGGCTCATCTTCGTCTATGAGCATCAAATCACCACATTGAGTCAAGAGAAATCCATATCTCTCTGGCTCATGGCAAATTCTACCAGTTCTACGAACAACCTGTGTTTGCTGAGCATTATCATTATCCTGCTCTTGTTCCACTTCAGGTTCAATACTATAGTTCTCCCACTGTTTCTTTTGGAAATAAAACCTATTTCCATGAAAACAGCATCTCGAGCAATCAACACTTTCTGCTTAGAAGGACTATAGAAATAGTACGCCTTTGTTTCCCTAGGGTATCCCACA
>QRFB01001068.1:10820-30539 GCA_008931105.1 Oenanthe javanica
TTTCCTGATCAATTGATATTTATAACTTTCATATCAATTGATCAGTTACATCAAATAAAATTTCTATGATTCTAAGATTAATGTTATCATCAAATCACATGTAGATTCCTAACACATGACCTATTCGTAAGTTAGACTATGTCCGGTGTAGAAACACCTCAATTACAACCTCAATTCATTCCCAAAATATTCACAAATAATCCACAATTCATTTCAATAACCAACACTTTCTCCAACAACAATTCATTTAATATTTTCAACTATTTCCTCTTTGAAATCATATGTTAAAATATTAATCACCAATTCAATTTGTACCATTCTTGGTACACAACTAGGCAAGCTTAAAACTAACAACTTTCATATTTTAATCATTTCGGAATGAGTCCTCTAACTCACTCGACTTTAATTCCCCAAACTGCTTCGTGATTGTTAAACCTCATGATTTTGATAGCTAGGATCTCAATACTACTCCACAACCTGTCTCGAGTCCAATCGTGACCATTACAACTTGTACTTAGTCATTTTATTAACTCTTATTTTGCTCGACATTTCACCTCCTCGGGCCTACTTTAGCTACTCACAAAACTATCTTGTCAATGATTTTTTATCAAGTTCTTTGCATCTACGTATAGTCATGATGTTCCTTAACAACTTTCGTTACTTGGTCGACTCGAGACAAGTCCTCTAACTTGCTCGAATTCGACTCCCAAAACGGTTGTTTAACTTTTCACTTATGTTCATTTCACTTAACACCCTGTTTTCTAGCATTTTTAATAAATTGGAAATTAATCCATTTGACACGATATCTTTTCTAGAAATCAATGAATCAAGGCATGTGTTTCTAGGGTCATACATGGATGCTTCTCACTACCCATAACATATATATGCTAAAACAATTATCAATCAAGCCATAGGAACTCAAGAATCAAAGAAAACAAATTATTTATTTTCGGAGTTACTGTTCATTTGAATCTTCCATGGATCATAAGTGAAGATTTAGTGGAGGAATGATTACAAGAATCAAGAAAAAGCAAGGTGAGATGATTACCTTCTAATCAAGCCATTAAACTCAAGAAACAAGCAAGAGATGAGTGAGTTCTTGATTTTTCTTCTTCCGCCCCCCATGGAGCTTCGATGGTGGCTGTTCTTGATGAAGAAATGAAGAGCACAAACTGATTTTTGTGTGGTGTGTGGTGGAAGCTCCATATTTAATACGGTTTGCGCGGTAGTCGCGTAATTCCCCGATAAAGTTTTAATCTCTCGTTCTCGTTCTCTTTTCTTTCGTCCCACCTAAGTTTTAAAACTTAAAATCTCATATTACGATTCTAATATATTTTAGAATCATTAAATTAATACTCATTAATTGTTTCGAGAATTTACGAAACAATTCTCCGGATAAACACTATTTCCCTACACCATTTCTCAACCTCTATTACGACTTTCATCCGGACTTCAAATTTATATCGGTGGACTAAAAATAATTATTAGTCCTATTTTTATTACGTATGCTATCGTAACACCGATACGCATATTTTCGAATATCCCGTATATTAATAATATGGCCTCACATCTCAAGTACCATATGAAGAAAATAAATCCATAAAATCATTTATTCAAAAAAATGAAAAAAAAATTCCAAAAATCTTAATAACCTCAAGTGTCAAAATTTTGGGTTATTACAGCACATATGGCTCAAATATTTCTCCTTCTTCAAGTTGCCTAGCTCCAGGTTTATAGAAAATATCTAACCCCCCCTGAGCTGTATACTCCAATATCATTTCAGCTCCAACTTTTTCTTGTACTATCATCTCCCCCTCAGTTGGGTTATCCTCCCGTCTGACCGGAGTAATCTGAGATTTTGAAGTTGATTGNAGAGCTTCAAGCTTTAATGGCTGCACTAACGTTTCGTGACTCAAAATAGGTCCTCGTTAACTGCCTACGTATCTCAGTTCGTATGAGAATCAAGCCAAAAACGTAGTTCTNTTCATTTCCACTCGTTGCTGCTCCTGCACCTCTAAGATCTTTCTTATTCAGTAGTGAATTTCAGTTACTTGGGCCTCTAGATTTAGAATCCTTTAGTTGTGTGCAGTGTGTGCAATGTGTGGGGTGTTTATTTGGGTAGTGGGTGTCTCACTCATCACTGTTTCTGTATGTGCACGACACTCAACATTCACACTCGGGAAATCAGGGTTAGGGAACACAAGATCGTTAAGGTTAAGTGTTTCACTCCTTTCCATAATTGCACTGAGATCTTCTATACCTGCATTAAAATCCCTATCCCCTATATGGATAGGTTGCCTCTCCACCGGACCACTTTGGGTGGGGAGAACTCCTTTTTCAAGAATTGGGGGGTTGAGACCTAGTGTGGTCACCACTATGGATTCTGTAATGATTGGCAAAGTTGAAGAATCTGTGATGCCAGCTGAAGCCANCTATGGGTAGGTTGCCTCTCCACCGGACCACTTTGGGTGGGGAGAACTCCTTTTTCAAGAATTGGGGGGTTGAGACCCTGTGTGGTCACCACTATGGATTCGGTAATGATTGGCAAAGTTGAAAAATCCGTGATGCCAGCTGAAGCCAATGAAGGCATTACCTGCTCAGAGACACCCTNCTTGTTGAAACCTTATAGGAATGAGAGTCCTTGTTAGAATCATGCAGATGTAGTCTTATCCTTGTGATTGGGCTTCTAGAGCCTTCCACAGATGAGGGGTCTCGTAGGACTCTTCCCACGTTTGAGTTTCTAGATCCTTCTAGGGTGAAGGCCTTCAATCAGCCTTTTTGGGCCTTTACTGAGCCTTTATTAATTAATTACGAAATTAATTAATAACAAAGGCTTAACGGGCCTATGGCTTCAACAGAGCTTGTGGGCTGGACTTACAAATCCAGTTGATGCTTGGATTTATTTCCCTAGTCCGTTTTAAGGGCCCAAGCCTNCAATGAAGGCATTACCTGCTCAGAGACACCCTGAACAGGTTCTACTACCAAAGTAGCAAATACTCTATCAATAGAGTCCACATCCGTTCTATGGGTGTGTTGTCCCTCCGCCTGACCTGATAAGGTGGGGAGGACCTCCTGTGTAGGAGTTGGACTTGGAATTTCCAGGGTGGTCACCACCTCAGGCAATATAGTGATTGACAAATGAGAGCCTGTGGTGCCCCACGATGCCTGTGAAGGCACTTCCACTTGAAGTGGTGATGTTGTTGACACAGCTACTCCTTGAATGGAGACCTCTTCCCTTCTATGGGAGAGTTGCCTTTCCACNCTTCCACTTGAAGTGGTGATGTTGTTGACACAGCTACTCCTTGAATGGAGACCTCTTCCCCTCTATGGGAGAGTTGCCTTTCCACGTCACCATTTTGGGGAGGGAAAACATCCTGAATAGGATCTGGAAATGTTAAGTCTAGGGGGTCACCACATTTGACATTGTAATGAACGGCTCGTTAGAGCCAGTGATTCCCCCAACTGTCTGTGAAGACAGATTCTGAATTGGATCAACCAAAACAGTACAAGCTACTGAAGTAGCGGATGTTGTTGCAACCTCTGTTTCTATTTCCGAACCTTTCAGGATTTTAACAATTTCAGAATTTAGATTACGAAGAAAAAGAAGGTTTTCAGAGATTGGAGAATCAGGTTCCTGGCTCACAGTTGCCTTTGNCCCAACTGTCTGTGAAGACAGATTCTGAATTGGATCAACCAAAACAGTAATAGCTACTGAAGTAACGGGTTTTGTTATAACCTCTGGTTCTGTCCCCGTACCTCCAGGATTTTGTCAATTTCAGAATTGAGGTTACGAAGAAAGATAATGTATTCAGAGATTGGAAAATAAGATTCCTGGCTCACAGTTGCCCTAGGTTTAAAATTCATTTTACGTCATTTTATATAGGGCAGAGCTGTAGGGGATATTTCAATAATTTCCTGTTTCGGTAGGGACTCCCTATCATCTAAATCAAAGGGTCTCCTTCTAGTTTGTGTAGATGAAGGGAGTGTTTATAGTTCTATGGAAGTTGTTAGAACTGGTTGGGTTTGACCAAGTTCATTGCCAGCTTTGATGGCCACTGAAGGCTCTTGTGTGTGCATTGTCGTTTGAGGCACAGTAGTAGATATGGTGACAAATTTGTTAGTTAGAAATGCAGAAAATTCAAAATCCCGAAGTGTGCCTTCTTCCGTGTGTTCATCAGAAAGATCAGGTATATACACATCTCTGTTTAGAGTCTCCTCCATAGTGTCCTCAACATCTACATCCATTGATGGATTTTAAGGGCTATTCCTCTCTTCTTCTTCTACAGTAATTGGTTCTTGCTCAGGTTCAGAACTAGCTTCTTCCATAACTTCATCTTCCTTTTCAGTACCTGGTTCTTCTTTTGCTGGGGTAGTATCAGACTCACTGGAGGTTTCAGCTTCATTTCCCTCTTCAGAGGTTGCTGCTTCTTCTTCTTCAACAGCAGCTTCTTCTTCGTCTTCTTCTTCGTCTTCTTCTACTTCTTCTTCTTCATTACTCTGTCTAAGAAGATCAAAGAAATCTCTGATAGGGTCAGTCATCGGGGCAGGAGTATACATGTTGGGGTAGTCAGCCTCATTCTGTAGCAATAGTATTGTCTTAAACTGGAATGAGGGTGACTCTTCCAATGTTCTGTTCTGAAACCCTTGTAGTTGATCAGCAGTCAACACTTGATTCAACACCAGCTGTAAGAATCTTGGATATAAACAGAAGTCCTCCATCTTTGCTTGGTTCTTCAAAATCTCTGCCATGATTATCTTGCCAAAATTTAGCCTGGACCCAGAAGCCACTGCAAACCCAATCACCTTGTTAAACTGAGTGATTCCATGGAAGCTACCTGTCTTTGGTGCAAAGCCGTGTGACGGGATGTTGAAAAATAGGTTTCATTCTTTGGGTAGGTGATTCTTGTAAATTTTCTTCGGAAGATTATTCTTAACTCTGGTGCAGTGCATAAACATGAATAAATTGTCCAGATCTGCCTGTGATGGTTCTTCTTCAAAATTCTCAAAAGGTAGATGAAGCGCTCGATTGATGTCGTTTTCAGTTATTCGCACCTTCTGTCTCTGAATCTTACAAGTGAAGGCTGAGATGCCATCTGCAGATGTGTCCTGAGCAAACCTGTAAACCTGTCTTAACAAATTTATATTCAAAGGAACAGAAGTAGTTAGAGCATACCGGACTATAGACTGTTCATTTAAAAATCGATCCCAGTTACCTAACTCACATGCTTCAGTCCAATCATTTACTAAAATAGATAAATAAGTAGTCTTTTTAATATCAAAATTACCTTCCATTTTAATAAATTGAGAGATAATTTTTATGAATTAAAATTATTGATATCGAATAATTTTAGTAAATTACGAACCAAACCCTAATTTAAAAAAAATTACTTGGATTTTTATAAAATAATTAAATGTTGATCTCCTAGTAATTTTAAGCACACTTTTAATTTTATTGCAATTTTTGATCTATTTTAACAATTAAAATTCTAGTCAAATTGTTCGAGATTTTTGAAAAATCAAGAATTTTAGAACCCTAACCAAAGTTAATGGGACCACTTGCAAATGAAAGTCTTGAATGTGGGATTCACAAATCTAGTCTCAGATTAACAAATGGACAAAAATTGACTTAGTTTTGATCGATTAAAAATTGTAGATCTGTGTTTGTTCTTGCGCCTTATATAGTGTGTGCACTGTGTATCTATATCTAGAATCTCAACAAAACAACATATATATATATATGCGCCACAAAAACAATAATAAAAACAGCTAAGTACTTTAGTTGCGCCTCTACAGTGTTTACACTGTATTAGCGCCACTAAATGACCTGGCACAACAAAAGTTTAACTTGAATTATGTTGCGGCTTCACAGTGGTAACAATGTGTAGGCGCCACATAACTTGCTTAGCGCCACATACTTAGCAAATAACAAGGTTGATTTTTGTTGCGCCTTCACAGTGTTAACACTGTGATGGCGCCACAAAACCTATTAGCAATCAGAGAAATATTCTAACAGATATGTTGCGCCTACACAGTGGTTGCACTGTATAGGCGCCACAAACCTTTTAAGCGCCACAAAGTAGAATAAAATCTCAAGTGCTCTTTTGATTTTGCTACGAATTAATAAATAATATTTATGAATAATTTGTATAATTAATCAATAATAATTAATTACCCATAAACATTATTTCACAAAATATTTATTAATAACAAAAATAACATTAATTGCTAAAATTATTATCATAAATAAATTATGCTTCTTATTATTTTACTTTTATTTTAAATATAAGAATAAATATAAATATTCATCCTTTTTATTTAAAATAATTTCAAACAATAATTAAATATGTTAAGTGCCAAGAATTTATCATTTAAATACAAGCTCTTAAAATATTTTCTAAGATTAAAATAAAATTAATACCAGATTAATAAAGTTAGCAGGCATACACAAGATATTTATCTAATATTAAATCTTAATTACTGAAAAATAATTTGGTAAATAAATTCACAAGTCCTAAAAATATGAACATTAATTAACTAGTGAATTTATCAGCTTCAAATTGCAGTTTTTGATTACTCACTTATTAGTTAGTAGAATTTAACATCCCAAGGTCACAAACCAGTCTAGTGAAAGAGATTTCATCCAGTGGTTTAGTGAAGATGTCTGTAATTTGCTGCTCTGTAGGTACAAAATGTAACTCTATAGTACCATTCATGACATACTCTCTAATGAAATGATACATATTATCAATGTGTTTGGTCTTTGAATGTTGAACATGATTGTTTGTGATGGTTATGGCACTTGTGTTGTCACATAATATTGAAATTTTCTTCAGCAACAGTCCATAGTCTTGAAGTTGGTTCGTTATCCACAGAATTTGGGCACAACAACTTCCAGCAGCAACATATTTAGCTTCAGCTGTTGACATTGCAACTGAGTGCTGCTTCTTGCTATACCAGGACACAAATCTTCTACCAAGGAATTGACAACTCCCTGATATACTTTTTATATCAATCCTACAACCTGCATAATTAGAATCTGTATAGCCAACAAGGTCAAAACCTGTATCTTTAGGGTACCAAATTCCAAGATTCATACTTCCCTTAAGATACCTAAAAATCCGTTTAACAGTTATAAGATATGATTCTTTTGGTTTAGACTGGAATCTAGCACACAAGCATGTAGAAAATATAATATCTGGCCTACTTGCAGTCAGGTAAAGTAATGAGCCGATCATACCTCTGTAGCTTGTGATATCTACCTTCTTACCAGGTTCATCTTGATCAAGCTTAGTGGCAGTTGCCATTGGAGTTTTAGCTGTTGATGCATCTTCAAGACCATACTTCTTCAAAAGATCTTTGATGTACTTGGTCTGGCAAATGAAGATTTCATCTTTCCTTTGGCTTAATTGGAGTCCAAGGAAGTAATTCAGCTCTCCCATCATGATCATTTCATACATACTCTGCATTAGCTTAGCAAATCTACTACACAACTGGTCGTTAGTAGAACCAAATATAATATCATCCACATATACTTGTACTAATATCATGTCATTTTTATGCATTTTATGAAACATAGTCTTATCTATGACACCTCTAGTGAAACCATTTTCAAGTAGAAATATAGATAGAGTGGCATACCATGTTCGAGGAGCTTGCTTTAGGCCATATAGTGCCTTGAAGAGGAACTATACAAAATCTGCAAATTCTGGATCTTCAAACCTTGGGGGTTGTTCCACATACACTTCTTCTTCAAGCTCTCCATTCAGGAATGCACTCTTCACATCCATTTGATATACTTTGAAGTTGGAATGTGCTGCGAAAGCCAGAAACATCCTGATAGCTTCAAGCCTTGCATCTGGTGCATATGTTTCATCATAATCTATTCATTCTTCTTGAGAATAACCTTTAGCAATCAGTCTGGCTTTGTTCCTCATAGCAATGCCATCTTCATCCAGTTTATTTCTGAATACCCACTTTGTGTCAATTATAGACTTGTTCTTTGGTCTGGGTACCAGCTTCCAAACTTTTTTCTTCTGAAACTAAATGAGTTATTCTTGCATAACTATTACCCAATCTGGATCTTCCAATGCTTCTTCCACTTTCTTTGGCTCTATTTCAGAGTTAAACCAAAGAATAAACATTCATTCTGAGAAGCACGTCTACTTTGAACTCTAACATCTGGATTTCCTAGAATCAACTCAAAGGGGTGATCTCTACTCCACACTCTATGTCTAGGCAGAAGTGTCCTAGATGATTCAGCTTGATTATCATTGAAGTGCTGAGTCCTGCTAGTAGATCCTTCAGTTGCTCCCCTGAGCTGTTGCTTGGTTGAGATGAGATTCTCTGCCACTACTAGTAGTTTCTGTGAATCTTCCAGTGTTTCCACTGCTAGGGTCAGAATCATCAAAGTTAATATTCTCATTTGGTACTTGTATTTCTATTGCAGCTTCAGGTTCCATTTCACCTTTATCTGAGTTCAAGTTTTCAAATTGCAGAGTTTCATTATCGTCTGTTCTTTATAGACTTGGGAGCATAAGACCATCGAAAGTTACATTCATGCTTTCAATGACCTTCTTGTGGACAATCACATAAACCCTGTATGCTTTATATTCCAGAGAGTAGCCAAGAAATATGCCTTCATGAGCTTTGGATTCGAACTTTCCTAGATGCTCATCATCTTTCAATACAAAGCACTTTGCTCCAAACACATGAAAGTATTTCAGTGTTGGTTTCTTGTTTGCCATTATCTCGTACGGAGTCTTATCATGATCTTTATTAATCAGGGTACGATTCTAAGTGTAGCAAACTTTGTTGACTGCTTCAGCCCAAAAGTATAAAGGTAACTTAACTTCATTCAACATTGTTCTTGCTGCTTCAACCAAAGTTATGTTCTTCCTTTCTACTACTCCATTTTGTTGTGGAGTTCTGGGGGCTGAGTATTGTCTTGAAATTCCTTTTTCAACGCAGAATTCATTCAGGGTTACATTTCTGAATTATGTTCAATTGTCAGACCTTTTTTTACAGGCAAACCAGCTTCTACTTCTATCTTCTTTATGTGATCAATGATTGTTTGAGGGGCTTCATCCTTTGAGGCTAGAAACAGAAACCACGTGTACTTGGAGTAGTCATCTACAATTACTAGTGCATATCTCTTCCTTGACATAGACATGACATTTACAGGGCCAAATAAATCCATATGCAAAAGTTGTAGTGGTTCAGTAATGTCTGAAGAATCTTTGCCTCGGTGAGATGCTTTCTTTGACTTCCCTTTTTCAAATGCTTCACACAAAACTTCTTGACATAATTCCATCTCAGGTAAGCCTCTAACCAATTCCCTCTTGACTAAAGAGTTCATTGCTTTAAATTTTAGGTGTCAAAGTTTCTTGTGCCATAACTAGCTGTCCTTTGTTGAAGCTTTGCTATAGAAACATTGAGCTTCGCCTTTGCTTGCAGAGAATAAGTCAACCACAAAAAGATTCCCATTTCTCACTCCTTGAAGAGCAAGCTTCGCATCTTTCCTGTTTTGGATTGCACATCTTTCTTTTTCAAAAGTTACTTTGAAGCCCTTATCAGTGAACTGACTAATACTTAGAAGGTTGTGCCTTAATCCATCCACAAGAGATATATTTTATATGATAACATTTCCAATTTCCAGATTGCCATATCCCGTTGTGAATCCCTTGCTGTTATCTCCAAAGGTCACTACCGGGCTAGCTTTCTCAATCACATCTGATAGGAGGGCCCTATCACTAGTCATATGCCTTGAACAGCCGCTATCGAGAATCCACATGACACGCTTGTTCTTTGCTAAGCCCTGTAACCACAGATTGATTACTTCTTCCAAATTTGATTGGGTCTAAGAGGCTTAGATAAGTAAACAGATTTAGCTGCAGAAATTTTCTGGTCCTTGTCTTTCTCATCGACTGTGCCCTTGCCCTTTCGTTTAGCCATGACAGGAATGTCTTTAGGTTTAGGGACAAAGGCTTCCTTCCTAGACTCAGGAGGACTAGCAGTCTTTGCCCATACATGTTTTCTATTCATGTTCACATCTATATTCATGCAAGTACTAGATGATAAATTCATTAAGTTTATGTATGTAGACATGATGTTGAAAGCACATGGCATGCTTCCTACTTTACCACATGGTTGATGAAGGATAGATATGGCAGGCATGGCAGGCACATTACACTACGCCAAAAGTAGCCTAATGTAACGCGCTCCTAATGTTACAATAGGACTAAAATCCGTTACATTAGCTCAAATGTAACACTAGGGGGTGTTACATCTGCGGCCGCTACATTAGAGCCCTAATGTAACGTTTTTTGGACCCTATTGTAATACCACGAAATTGTTACATTATAAGACTAATGTAACACCAAAACAACCTAATGTAATGCTTTCCAGCGTTACATTAGATAATTACATATTAGATAAATATTTACACGTGGCAAGCTTATGTAGTGACACATGGCATCCACGTGGATTCCATGTGGCATCCACGTGGATTCCATGTGGCATCCACGTGGATTCCANATTCCAACTGGCATCCACGTGGATTCCACGTGGCAGCAAGTGGGGCCCACATGATGACACATAACAGTGCTACGTGGCGCTTATGGGGCCCACTTTTTGCCACACGGCAGATGACCTATTGTAACACTTTTCATTATCTATTGTAACAGCGCATATATATAATGTAGCAGTAAATAATACTAATGTAACTAGACAAATGTAACACCACAAGTGCAAATGTAACACTAGATAAAAAATATTTTACAAAGTCTGCTTTATTTATGCAGTATTTCCATCCAAAAAACATCCTAAGTTACCATGTTCATAAACCATCCAAAATACAGTCAACCCAAACTCCAACCACCTATCCAACAATCAAACCTCCAACAATCAAAAACCAAAACCACCAACTTCTACCACATAATTACATAGTACAAAAAAGAAGTTCTAGATAAATATTAAACATGGTAACTACAAAAGTACGATAAAAATAGTAGAGTGTTTAAGATGTAGCTCCGCCGCCTTGAGTTCCAGGAGTGATAGGAGTTCCATTTTCGTCGGCATCGCTAGAAAGGGTTGCGCAGAAGTCAGTAAGGTCGAGTTTCATCTCCGGATTCGCCTCTCCAAGTTTTTTCACGAACCAAACCATGTTCTCCTGAACTTTTCTGTTGACCTTGGCGTCCATTTCATTCTGAAGATTCTGAGTAATCTTCACAGTCAGCTCCTCAACATAGGTATCTGGAACAGCCGGCTTGTCTGTGGAGGAAACGGTTTTACCTTGCCTTCCCACCAACCAATCCGGTCGATTCTTTTTTCTTGGAAACACCACATCTGCATCCTTTCCTTGTTTCACCATATCCTCAATTCCCTTCTGAAATAGAAATAAGCATGTACTAATGAAAGTGTATAATGAGTAGTAGTTGGCTTATGCAACAACAAGCAAAGAAGAAGAGAAATATAATACGTGCAATTTTTGTATGTATATACATAATACATACATATACATAAGCAACTAAGCAGGATACTGGTACCTAGGGATGGAATGCTTGTAGAGGACAGTACAAAAGGAAGTGTAGTAGACACCAAAAGCTTAGAAAATATATACATAATATACATACAAAAAGTGAGAGTGTATAATGAGTAGTAGTTGGCAGGACTGGAGTAAAAAGTTGAATTTACTTGAAAATGTTTTGTTAAGGATAGACTTACCATTTTTTTCTGAAATTCAACCTGATTTGACTTGTACTTGCGCCCAGGCTTGCGCTTACGACTTTTTAGATACATTCTAGCATCTGATGGGGAGGCATGATTTGGATCTTTATTTTTCTGGTATGTATCAGAAACAACATACACATAACATTTCTATGATTAGCCGATAAATTCTACTAGCATAATATACAAGAAATAATAATGTCAGATATGGCAGACTAGTTTTTAAGTTGAGAGGTAATAAAATGAGATGGTAATTTGTACATGTTTCTTAGCAAATTAATCATACCAGCTTGTTTTTAACTTCAGCATAGCTCTTCGGACCGAGAGTGTGAGTCTCGACATAGGAATTTCGACGAGCTTTATTATCCTCAGCTAATGACTGTAACGGGAAAAAATACAAGTATCAGATACAACTTTATATGATGACAAGAGTACAGAAATATAAATAAACTACATACAAAGACAAGAATATAAATAAAGTATTACAAAGACAACATTTTAAGTATTACAAAGAATATAAATAAAGTATTATAAATAAACTTTATATGTATACATAGATATTTGTACCTGAACTCCCTCATCCGACCAATACTTTAACAACATTTTAAATTCCTCGAGTGGAATTTGATCAGGCCTGTTCTGGATCCTCTCCTCATCATTTTGATATTTTGAAAAAAACCTCATCTTCGTACGGGACTTGTGTGTTCTCCATAATGAATTCAATGTCTTTAACACCCACTTTTCCCCTTCTTGTGGAATAACATACCTACCCTGCAATGTATCATGATTGTAATGCTTTAGTCCATGCATATATGTGAAAAAGCATTGGTAAATTTAAGTTAAGGTAATAGAGGTCACCGAAGTATATTCCAGCATCCACTTCTTTAGTTCTTCTGGAACAACATGCCAATTAACGTAAGTAATCGGCACGTGATCCTTGACTAGTGTCCCCAAGAAATTGTTCAACTCAGCCTTAAGCTTCCTGTCCCCAATTGGTTGACCTTTTTTATTAACATTAATGACTACCTTTTCATTCACAGTCCTAGCATGAACTTTAAACATTTTTGACCGTCCTCTGCATTTTTTAGGACCTGTCGAGGCATACAAAATAGAAAAGAACATTCAATGTATCGCATTACTACATTAATTCTAATAATCCTATTAATATAAAGTTCATGAGGCATACACATGCATTACCTGCTTCAACAACTTCATCTGCAGGTTGTAAACTCGATTCACCAACGTCGTTCTCTATCCTTGGATCAGCTTCAAGGTTTTGCTTCTGACGTTCCCGAAGCACAATATAAGCAGCAAGTGAACCACTTGGTACAGAATTGTCAGCTGCTTTTAACAGTTTGCTACACGTCGGCTTTAAAATTTTAGCTCGGACAGTAGTAGAGGGAACTTCCTTGTCAGTAGCAGTTTCAACTTGCTTTCCTTCTTTCTCAATAACATTCTGCATGTCCTTATCTCCTAAATTCGTAGCATTTGCACGCGAACGAGTTGTAGGACCAGGTTTACTAATCCTTTCCTTGACAGATTTAATTCTCTGTAGTGAACATGAATATAACATTAGCTAAACACACAAAAAAAATATGGTTAGGAACAAGAAAACAATAGAACCTCGTCTTCAGTTTCAATCTCGTCTTCGATTGGGACATATTCATCATCTTCCTCCCCATTTTTGTTCTTTGTTTTACTTTCTTCAATTCTAGGCTGACTTGGATTAGAAGCATATTTTCCCAACCCAAGTTCGTTAAACTTTTCTTTATTTTGTTTCACACGATTCAGCCTAGCCAGCTCGTATGGATTCCCTGGCTGCTGCAAGTGCAAGAAACAAAGATGAGAAGACAATAATTAGCAGAAAAAGAGTAAGGGGACAATAGTACCTCAACATTAGTATTCTCCGATAGATCCAATTTCCTTTTTGCCATTCCTCTTGTATTCACAGGTACTGGTCTTGTATTCACACAAACTTGTCTTAGCTCTTGCATCTGAGGAGACCTTGGAATTTTCTTGTTGTTTCTTTGTTGTTGGAGTTGGTGTGAGCTAACAAATGCACGCTTCACTGTTTCAATAATCCCATTTGTAACAGAAATGTATCAATGCAACCAAACATTTAAAAATAAATTTGTGAAATGTGTGTGCTGCAGGTAATGTGCAATTATAAAAAAATAAATAGGGAACCAAGACNTCATGACTAAACACTTTAAGCAAGCGTGAAAAACCTCAGGTTAAATACCTGCAACTATGTTCTTCCTCGGTCGTTGGACTACAAATGGCACCCCTGGCATCATTGGCTCCATTTTTTTGTCAACAACAGTGTCCACATATAGAGCTATTTCTCCACCATGTTTGCAGGCATCTACCAATTCAAAAAAATCTGCATCTGTTTTAAGAAGCTTCCAGTCACAACTTTTTTCCTCCCACGTATATACTCCCCCAATCTCTGTGTATTTGAGGTAATCCTTGATATTTTCTATCATCACTGTATAAGAAAGAAAATCAACTGACTTGCGGTGTATAAGAATGGTGTGTCCACCCAGATAATTAGTCTTGCTGAACACCCCTTCGTAGAAATATCTTAAACTCACAAGTTTAGTTGCCATCCTACAAAAATGAACAGAAATACATTAAAACGAGTTAACAAATGACGATAATTAAAGAATGTGGCAATAAAATGACAGAACATGAGTACAATGCTAAAATGACGATAATTTGTAAAGAAGCATAAAATAAAAATGATGCAGTATACTAAACAATATACATTCTACATTAGCAAGTGGAACAAAATATTCTAAAATAACAAGATGAGTTTGATTAATAACATGAGTTTGATTAACATGGAAAAATAGTTAAATAACAGGAAATTGTCTTTTAGGGACATCATCTCTGAACCATCTAACTTCATCAACTTCTTTTTCTATTTCACGACCAATAGTAAAATCATTTTTTTCAGGAGAGTCGTTTTCTTCTTCCACAAAATGTTGGTCTTCAGTATCATACCAATTCCTCGGTAATCTTTTAATTACATAATTCACAGAATTCGCAGTCGGATCTTCAACATAGAATACTTGCTGCACTTGAGAAGCAAGGACATAAGGATCAGATTTGAAGCAAGACCTCTTAAAATTCACCCGAATCAGACCATAGGGGTCTTTTTCTTCTTGGTACCAACAACAGTTGAAGAGAACCACCGTAAAAACTCCCCAATAATCAACTTCGATAATATCTTCGATTGATCCATAGTAGTTGACATCCCCGACGACTGGGTTTTCGTCCTTTGAACTTGCAAAACTGGTGGTTTTAGCGGTCAAATGAACTCCACTGTTCTGTGTTGTGCATCGAGAATCCCTGATCTTTGTGTGAAAACGATAACCATTTATCACATACCCACTAAACCTCCTCGCTTTGCGATTGGGACCCAATGCTAATACTTGTAACTCGCTTGAAATGTTTTCCTTTTTCGCAACCTCTACTTTTAACCATTTCCAAAAGTCTTCGTAGTGTGTTTGCTCCCTTTTGTATCGTTTCGAAGTTGCATCAGCAGCAACTAGATTTCGATGATCCCTATAAGATAAGCAAGTTNTAACCTCTACTCCCTACGTGAATAGGCCTTCCCATGCAGTGATAAATCATTCAATAATTTATTGTATCTCTCAAAGACTTGAGTGATACTTTCTCCTGGTAGAGACTTGAACGCTTCATACTAGGATGTAAGAATATTCAGCATGTTCTCCTTCACTTCTGTTGTACCTTCCATTAGCAGATCAATCGTATCCCACATCTGTTTGGCACTGGTGCAATTAATCACTTGATTCAACATTGTAGTGTCCAGTGAATCCATTAGGATACATTGAAGATGATTATTCCATGCAACTCGATCTTTGTCAGTGTTAGTGTACTCTGAAGGCTCCTTTGGGGTAAATCCTTGAGGAATCCGTTCGCCGTCATCTGAGACTGTTTCTGGTGTCAGCTTCTGAGGTACATAGGGTCCATTTTCCAAACTTCCCAAGTATTGAGAATTAGCTGATTTGATGAAAGTGGACATCTTTTTCTTTCATAAAATGTATTCATTTTTATCAAAGGCTGGGATTTTGATGCTACTAAGTTTTTGGGTACTCATGGTTGTGAAGAATTTTAAATCTCAAGAAATAATTAATTTCTTAAAAATTAAAATCAATTCGAATAAAAATTAAATTTTGATAAATAAAATTTTAATTCAAATTCTTGATGATTGATAGTCTTCTTAAAATTAGTGAACTTAAAATCTTTGAAAAATTCGAAATTGAATTTTCTTTAATAATAAAGAAATTTCGATATAAATTTTTCTAGATCTAAAAATGCACTTTTTCGAAAAACTACTTTTGGATCTTGATCTGTAACTTCAATCAACAAGCTTTGATACCAATTGTTAGGTCCAAAATCATCATAGAAGGGGGGTGAATATGATGTGGTAGATTTTTCATTTAAATGCGGATTAAGTATTTGTGTTTTTAAGATATAAAAATGGCAGTTAATGAAACACAAAGATTCAGGGAAATAACAATGTATTATTAAATCCCTGAGGTGCTACACTTCTAATCAAATGATTACTTCAATGGGTTCAATCAAGGTTACAATAGAAATACAGTTGAGTGATATAAATGACTGTCTTTCATGGAGCTCCCGTCTGTATCTCTTTTGTTGAAGATGAATGAATTATTCTGTCCATATTGATTTTCACCCATATATAATTTGTAGACTTTTGAAAATTGATTTCCACACACTACAAGGATAACTGCTACAGACAAGGGTTTTAAACCGTTGTTTGATGTTGTGATTTCCCGTGGTCTATTGAGAAGTCGTCTATACCAACATCAGACAACGGTTTTATAACCCTTGTGTGACTTACTGAAGACAACGATTATCATTTATTAAAACATTGTCTGATACCGAGAACGACAACAACTTTATTTAGAACACTTGTTTGAAATAAAGTATTGCAAGTGTTTTAAGCAAAGAACAACTTGTTGGATTTCTGTAAGACAAGGGTTATTAGTGTTTTCAAACCATTGTTGGATATCTCAAAACACATAACCTTCAAATAATAGTTTCCTCTTAATAGATGTTGTATTTATATTTTTTCCACAATGGTTTTTTTTTTTATTATTATTATTATTATTATTATTATTATTATATGCAGCTTATATATTCAATATGTACACAAATAGTAGAACAAGCCATATTTTTATTTATATTAAAATTAAATTACCTAATATAAATTGAAATTATAAAATATAAAAATAATAAAAATATAGATTATCAGTAAATAAAAAATGAATATGAAATTACAATTCAAATAAAATTACAAGAATTCAACTAAACTACAAGAATTGAAATTACAATTCAACTAAACTACAAGAATTGAAATTACACATACTCTCTACATGCTCATTGTTGATCACTTTCTATATAGTCTTCAGAAGGTTACATTTTCTAGTAACTCATACTTCTTTCCCCCTGAAATCACAGCACTGGAAACCAAACACAAACACTTCATGCATATATAAGTTTAACTACACAAAAAGATATTAAGGACTCACTGCAGCATGATCTTGTTCTTCACGTGTCACGCCATAACGATGTGCAACATTTTCAGATGTAATTCCCATTAGAAGAAGACAGTCTATGGCTTTTTCAAACAATTCTGCCTGTTGATGGACAATATATTGATATTTATTACTATATAGTGTTAAAGACAGCTTCCTCAGGAGGAACCAAACAAATTCTGGTAAAATAAAGGTCATAAACTCACTTTTGGGTTAATTTTTCGAGTTCTGCCCATTTGATCAACTGTCATGGACTCCAGTCTAGCAGCAATACCTTCATGATAACAATGAATTACATGGGGCTAAACTCACACATGAAGTCACTACTACAATGAATCCAGGCACAAAACTAACCTATATCATAAAATCATGTTTTTATGGCTGAAGCTACATTGCCAATAAGATTGAGAAACTTAATCATATAATTTAAGGATAAATTAAAGATAGACCATATACCCTAAGAGGAAAAATGAAATTAAAAAACAGGAGATGCAAGATATACCAAGAACCTCAAAAGAAGCAAGTCATAATGATAAGCAGATGGTTTCCTTAAATTGAATTTTTTCTGCTGAGCCAATTGAGATGTTATACTATGGTCGAAATAGTAAAGCACTGCTATCATTGTTGCAGGAACAAAAGCTCCAATTATATAGAGAATGGGCACATTTAGCATATCCTGAAATTCAGATTAGAAGTTTATAAAGGTTGTATTTTAACATTTAAGATTAACTTGCAGCTGTGTTACTAACAAGAGAGTCTCAATATATAAGCTGTAAGTATTTAACCATACCTTGATCACAGTCCAATTGTCATAAGCACCAGGCGACCAAGGATTTGGGCTGAAAAGTCATCGTGGGANAAAAAAAAATTAAAATTATTTTTTAATGATCCAACTGTACGGATGTGAACAACTACTTATTTTAGTCATATGAAAAAATTGAAAAAAAATTACAAATTTATTTTGTATGACTTTATAATAAAAGTCTAGTGAAAGTACTATTTCTAGAAATGAAACTACCACCCACTTAANAACTTTATAATAAAAGTGTAGTGAAAGTACTATTTCTAAAAATGAAACTACCACCAACTTAACAAAATATTTTTTAAAATTAATTTTTCGACGATCCAACTGTACGGATGTGAATAAGTACTTATTTTAATCATATGAAAATTTTTAAAAAAATTACAAATTTATCTTGTATGACTTTATAACAAAAATCTAGTAAAAGTACTACTTCTAGAAATGAGACTACCACCCACTTAACAAACTATTTTTTAAATTATTTTTTCAACGATCCAACCGTACGGATGTGAACGACTACTTATTTTAGTCATATGAAAAAATTAAAAAAAAATTACAAATTTATCTTGTTCGACTTTATAATAAAAATCTAGGTAAAGTACTACATCAGACAATGATTGTTAGATAAAAACCATTGTCTGAATAAAATATTCTAGAAACTTCGAGATACCTACATCAGACAACGATTTATAAAACTGTTGTCTGATGCACTACAGGACAAAAAATACCTTTTTACTATATATTTCTAGAAATTTCTAGATACATTTTTGAAACTGTTTAGACAATAGTTTTCGAAACCGTTGTTTGAAGGAATTTTACTCAATGCATCTGAAAAAAACCATTGTATGATATCAACAACGGTTATTTAAACTATTGTCTGAAGTTTATTAAAACAATTGTTTCTAAAACCGTTGTGTACACTTCCAGTTTGCACAACACCACAAAAAAAACCATTGTCTGAGTCTTGCTTGATGTCATTTGATAGACAACGGTGTATCCACCCGTTGTCTATTATATGGTCAGACAATACTTTTTTGAAGGCAAAAAAAAAACCATTGTCTAATTTTTTGGTGCAACGGTTTTTTACTAAAATGTCGTCTGATAAGTGTCGTCTATAGCAGTTTTCCTTGTAGTGACAATTGTACAAGTCTTTTGTTGCGCCTTGATCATGAAGAGTGGTGTATAGGCGTTGTAATAACCCGAAATTTTGACACTTGAGGTTATTAAGATTTTTGGATAAAATTTTTCATTTTTTTTAATAAATGATTTTATGGATTTATTTTCTTCATATGGTACTTGAGATGTGAGGCCTTATTATTAATATACGGGATATTCGAAAATATGCGTATCGGTGTTACGGTAGCATACGTAATAAAAATAGGACTAATAATTATTTTTAGTCCAACGATATAAATTTGAAGTCCGGATGAAAGTCGTAACAGAGGTTGAGAAATGGTTTAGGGGAATAGTGTTTATCCGGAGAATTGTTTCGTAAATTCTCGAAACAATTAAAGATGATTAATTTAATGATTCTAAAATATATTAGAATCATAATATGAGATTTTAAGTTTTAAAACTTAGGTGGGACGAAAGAAAAGAGAA
>QRFB01001068.1:34981-52420 GCA_008931105.1 Oenanthe javanica
TCGGAAGGACCAGACGATAAATGTATGAACATGAAATTGGTACAGGTTGTAAGGAATCTCCCCTTAGTTAGCAACCTGATAGGTAATATTGATCCGACGTGTTGTGTTTGATAGCTTGTTGAGTAATATGACAGTCCTGCTGTGGTGAACAGTGATAAGGATATATTTAATGAGCGTCAACCTATGTTGGCACCTACATGTTGTTTCACCCTCAGAAAGTGCCACCCGTGAGTTCAATTTATCAAAGACTCTTGATTGAGGGGAAATCCAGGAAGGATATAACCCAGAGCTGATTCTAAACCAGAACCGGTGGAATAATCAATGTGTATAGTCAAACCTAGAAATTATTGCTTCAGGAGAGTAAGTATGAACTTCTGAAGTGAATCTGTTTATTACCAGAACTAGGTTGTGTATCTTGCAAATACTTTCCTAAATATTTGGGAAGCTGGATGAAGTTGAAATTGGGACTAAGACGAAATAACCTAAGTATGGAATATTATGAATTAAAGGTTACAGTGGTTGTTGAGTGGTTGTCTCGTATGCCGTGACCAAATAAATTGTCATGATGGATATAACTTATTAACTGGTGATGATTCAGGAAATTGCTATAATAAAAAGTGGAAGGGTAGAGAGTAGTGATTCGAGAGTGCAAGAGTGAGGCATGAAGAGTGATATGGAATGAATAATTGCTAGTGCCATTCAGCAGAAATATAATTTTGTTGAGAAGAATAGATGTAATTATCAGTGACCTTATGAGGTACTACCTGATAGAGTTTTATAATCCACCATTGATCTAGTGTGAGGAACATCACTAGCATCAAAGCTATATTAGAAGTTTGGACACACCAAGATGAAAAGGATTAATTACTCAATTATAAGAAGTATTAGAGAAAGGCATGATGAGATTTAAAGTGTCACCATGAGGTGCACTTGTTCTGATTGTTGAAGAAAAGGGTAACACCATGAGTCAGTGTGTTGATTGCAAAAGTTGATTAAGATCACAATGAGGAATGAGTATCCTAACCATGGATAGGGATTATCCGACTATTTGGAGACATGATTACCCTTCGAGGATAGATTTGAGAATCAGGTATCCTGAAATAGAGATTGACCTAGGTGAATTGACCAAGGTTGCATTCAACAAGAGTTACGAACATTGTGAGTTCTAAGATATGATGTCAATTGGATCAATGAATGCACCTATAACTTTTATGGGTTTAATCAATGGAATTTTAAGAAATGATTGGGCAAATGGCCATAGTTTTCTTAAATGATATTTCGATCTACCAAAAGATGAAGAGAGAGAACGAAGGACAAGTGTAATTAGCCTTAGAAAGAGAAAATAGATTGTATGCCATTCTATCTAAAGGATGGGTTTTGGTTGAGTAAAGTTAAAATATGGGAAATTAATGTGTAACAAAGGAGATTGGTTGACATAGTAAAATTGTTGGGAAATACCCGATATACTAAAGGAGGTGAGAACTTGTGGACTAGAGTTCGTTATTAATGTTTGTTAAGGTATCCGACTCATGATCGCAGTCGATAGCTATAGTATCTGTACCTGAGATATAAAAGCATTAAATTGCACAGATGAGAGTTTAAGAATTATGAGGAACTTGAGTGCCATAGAGATATTCAAACCGAAAGTTTAGACTTTGGATGTTGGGTTTGAGACCTTGTAAGATCGAATCCTAGATAAGTACGAACTTGTTTTATGTTAAAGTTCCGTAACACATTCAGGAAGGAAAACTCCTTACATCTTTTCAACATCATTTTTCCTTCTTCTTATGTTTCATAATTCGTCATCCGATTGGGATTGGCAATGCATAAGGTGTGACTTCTTGTCTGTGTGACAAAAGTCTGGTGGGACGCCACCCAATTATGTGTTGAAAAACCAAATGATGCTAAAGACTTTCCATCACAAGTACATATATGGTTGTTCTCATTCATATCGAATTTTCCTCTTCTCACATATATTGGAAGTGATTTTATTTATCTTCAAATCACTCAGATCATTTTATTACAATGTTATCCGATAAAAGGATCTCCAGTTAAAATCCCATGCAAAGATAGCACTTCATAAAAAGGTTTATACCTTGCATACCGAGAGGAGTCGGGGAAAATCACGCACTACGGATAAAATTTTCATTCGAGAATAGTTACATTCCGAATGTAGCCACGCCACCTTACGAAGTATTGTACGAAAGAATAATGTCGATCTCCCTCACTTTAGGACTAAGACAAAGAACGAGGAAATGTTTGGGTATCAAGAAGGAACCCGTATGTACGCTAATCAAATCAGAGAGGAAAGAAAGCATGGAGTGGGAGACTTCATATTTCTAGAAATATTATGGCGAAAAGTGGTAACGAGATTTGACTTATGAGAGAAGTTAAGTTCGAGGATATTAATACTGGTAAGTTCTGAAGCATGATAGAAAATGCAGATACGTTGGTGCAGTTTCGCAATAGTTGTAATACGAAAACCTCGCGTGCCCTACGTCTATATTACGAGAGAACAATGTGAGTGCTAGACATGTGTTATAATAAGAAATCATGGAGATGGTAAGCAAATGTGTCTTACGACTGGTGGAGGTCAATGACCGAAAAGAGCCAGTGTGGAGAAATAAAATCATAACACCAGAAAGAGTGTATGGATGAATCAAAAGGTTGAAGAGACAAACCTTGGTTACTTTTGTTTAAATTCCGAGGACGGAATCCTTTTAAGGAGGGTAGATTGTAATAACCCAAAATTTTGACACTTGAGGTTATTAAGATTTTTGGATAAAATTTTTCATTTTTTTGAATAAATGATTTTATGGATTTATTTTCTTCATATGGTACTTGAGATGTGAGGCCGTATTATTAATATGCGGGATATTCGAAAATATACGTATCGGTGTTACGGTAGCATACGTAATAAAAATAGGACTAATAATTATTTTTAGTGGAACGATATAAATTTGAAGTCCGGATGAAAATCGTAACAGAGGTTGAGAAATGGTGTAGGGGAATAGTGTTTATCCGGAAAATTATTTCGTAAATTCTCGAAACAATTAAAGAGTATTAATTTAATGATTCTAAAATATATTAGAATCATAATATGAGATTTTAAGTTTTAAAACTTAGGTGGGACGAAAGAAAAGAGAACGAGAACGAGAGATTAAAACGTTATCGGGGAATTACGCGACTACCGCGCAAACCGTATTAAATATCGAGCTTCCACCACACCACACAAAAATCAGTTTGTGCTCTTCATTTCTTCATCAAGAACATCCACCACCGAAGCTCCATGGGGGGGGGGGAAGAAGAAAAATCAAGAACTTACTCATCTCTTGCTTGTTTCTTGAGTTTAATGGCTTGATTCGAAGGTAATCATCTCACCTTGCTTTGTCTTGATTCTTGTAATCATTCCTCCACTAAATCTTCACTTATGATCCATGGAAGATTCGAATGAACAGTAACTCCGAAAATAAATAATTTGTTTTCTTTGATTCTTGAGTTCCTATGGCTTGATTGATAATTGTTATAGCATATATATGTTATGGGTAGTGAGAAGCATCCATGTATGACCCTAGAAACACATGTCTTGATTCATTGATTTCTATGTTTTGTTTTTCATGCTTGGCTGATTTTTGAAGTTTCAGATTGTGTTATGATGTAGTATATGGTTGAATGAGGAGTTTGAGATTGTTTGTTGGTTGATTTGGAGTAGAATAAAAATGGAAAACGATGAGTTTACAAACGTAATCATGC
The DNA here is from genome assembly GCA_008931105.1 of Oenanthe javanica. Lineage (NCBI taxonomy): Eukaryota > Viridiplantae > Streptophyta > Magnoliopsida > Apiales > Apiaceae > Oenanthe > Oenanthe javanica. Next base: position 38,735 of record QRFB01001068.1, read on the forward strand.
CAATTTTTTTCTCGACCTTACTGCAGTAACTGTCCAGAATAATCTGGGAACAATAGGTCACTGTTCTTGGCTTATGGCTGATATGGTTAGATAGTAGATAGTCTCTAGATCGTTTGCGCGCTAATTTTGCGTCATTCGGAGTTACGAGTCAAAAGTTATGGCCGATTTAGTCACGGTAGCGCAGGAAATAGAAATCCTGTTTTTGTCCAACTTTGAGGCTATGATTGGACTAGCTACGGAGCTTAATAAAATCCGAAACTTTTATGGGATATTCCTTGACAGTCATATAAGACCTCAGAAAAGAAATCGTGTCAAATGGATTAATTTCCAATTTATTAAAAATGCTAGAAAACAGGGTGTTAAGTGAAATGAACATAAGTCAAAAGTTAAACAACCGTTTTGGGAGTCGAATTCGAGCAAGTTAGAGGACTTGTCTCGAGTCGACTAAGTAACGAAAGTTGTTAAGGAACATCATGACTATACGTAGATGCGAAGAACTTGATAAAAAATCATTGACAAGATAGTTTTGCGAGTAGCTAAAGTAGGCCCGAGGAGGTGAAATGTCGGGCAAAATAAAAGTTAATAAAATGACTAAGTACGAGTTGTAATGGTCACGATTGGACTCGAGACAGGTTGTGGAGTAGTATTGAGATCCTAGCTATCAAAATCATGAGGTTTAACAATCACGAAGCAGTTTGGGGAATTAAAGTTGAGTGAGTTAGAGGACTCATTCCGAAATGATTAAAATATGAAAGTTAGTTTTAATCTTGTCTAGTTGTATACCAAGAATGATACAAATTGAATTGGTGGTTAATATTTTAACATATGACTTCAAAGAGGAAATAGTTGAAAATGATAAATGAATTGTTGTTGGAGAAAGTATTGGATATTGAATTGAATTATGGATTATTTGTGAATGTTTTGGAAATGAATTGAGGTTGTAATTGAGGTGTTTTTACACTGGGCGTAATCTAACTTACGAATAGGTCATGCCCGATTTTCTGTAGAAAATACATTTACTTAAGTTTAATAAACTTTAGAATTGAGAAGACGTGTAAATTAAATATTTCGGGATAAAATAAAGGAGCATGGCTTAAAGGATATGGCCATCTATATATGAGTTAATATTGAGGCATAGTCGTAATAAGAAATTGTGAGTTTCTCAAAGGGGGATTTGTTCGTTTGGTTTGATTTTGGGGTTTAATAACTAAATGTGTAGTTGAGTTGTGTTTGCTTGGGATATGAGACCAAGCTGATATATATATCTTGTTATGTTAGAAAGATATCAAGATGGAGCATTATGGAATCTAGTAACGAGAGAAGATATATCCATATCGTGAGAAAAAGAGACTTAATTGGAATGTCTGCCGTTGTTAAGTACCAAAGGCAAGTTTTCTATCCATATGTTTTACATATTAAAACATTTGTATAATTATGATTATGCAAGTTTTCCTAACATTATACTTTTATTTTCAAAAGATTATATTCTTGAGTTGCATAGGAAATTAAATTATGCTTATGCAAGTTTTNATTATTCGAATATTTATTAAATGTTCTATATTGATTTAAAAATTAGTGGAGGTCTTTATTAATTAATTAAAAATATTTTTGACCTTCAGAAAAATTATTTAAAAATAGTGAGGGTTCCATAATATTTTTTTATATAATATTTTATTTTTTAATAAGAATAAAATATTCTCGTACTTATCAAAAATAGGGAACGAGGTCTAGGAAGTAAAAGATGATTTACTTTCTCAAAAACAGTTATGTTTTGACATGGCTGACCTACTATAGTAGGGTGTTCAACTTATCAANAGTTTTTGAAATTACGTATTGATTTAATAATCATTCGAATCTTTCGTAATTGTTTGGCTATATGCTATAAGGTATTATAGATATAAGCCAGTGTTTAANGGCTGACCTACTATAGTAGGGTGTTCAACTTATCAAAACATGAGAGGTTTTTCGACTAACTCTCGGGTCGTGATTTTAAAATGATTTTATTTCCTCAATGAAGGACATCAGTTGACGGAGGTCAATATACATTTACGGTAAGAGGGTTGCCCCAATTATTCTGGCAGTACCCATTCAGAGTTTTGTGAATCTATTAACAAGTATGATATACTTGAGGAACTAAGAGTAAATTCTGGTTCCAGGTTTAGGTAGATGAATCTATTAACAAGTATGATATACTTGGGGAACTAAGAGTAAATTCNAAGCAGATATTGGTATTTTCAAAACGTAGACCGGGAGTCGGATAACGTATTTTAAATACTGTTATAATCCGGGAGAAGCCAGAGACAGGGTATTTTAAAACAGGGGTTGTAAATATTCCTAGTATATAAATATTGGAATATTTTACAACAAAGGTATGAAATGAGACTAATAAATATCATTTGGATATTTATCTAATAAATGAATATTATTCTTGAGTATTCATTTAAATATAAGTTANGTTGTACAATGCGACTGATCATCGTCGAGAGATATTTTGCTATGCTTACCTTATTTTGGTAACCTTATGATATAATATTGAGATAGTAGTGATTATAATGTTCTTGGATGAGAATCACATAGATAATTGGGTGGATAATTTGCTGAGCATTCTTTCGCTCACCCTTGCTTTATAATAAATTTTTCAGAGAAAGCGAGCACACCTTGGATTGGCTCCATACTTTGAGGAAGGAAAGTAGGAGATTCACCCTTGGAGACGGTTCGGTTCAGAACTATTTCGCAGAAGTAAGTGGATAGGTTACAGTATTGATCTAGTTATTAATGTCACTTCATGTAGAAGTTACCGTTGATAACGTGAGATCCTGGTTAAGTACATTTGGTTTATAATAACTAATGGTACTTGTTGTATATCGTTTCTAAGGCTATAACTTGTATGTGTGAGAGAGAGGGGTCTATGATGTGCTTTTGTTGAATTGTTGAGTATTGCAGGTTTTAAATGATTGGATGATGACGTGACGACTCAAATCCCAGACCCCGGATTTGGGGGCGTTACAGGCGTCACTAAAGTGTTTGTTACGCCTAAAATAGTTTGTTGCGCCACCAGGTGCTTTTGTTGCGCCTATACAGTGGTTCCCCTGTATAGGCGCCGCAAATGCCTTAGCATTTTCAACATTTCCTTGCGCCTGAGATGTTTGTTGCGCCATTACACCTTTTGTTGTGCCTGCACACTGGATGCAGTGTGTAGGCGTCACATACCTTCCACCTTAGCTTACGTGGTGCCCCTAAAACATTTTATTGCGCTTGCACACTTGATTCAGTGTGTAGGCGCCACAAAATCATTCACTTAGGTTTGTTTGTTGGTTTGTTGCTTCTGTACAAACTTTGTGGCGCCTCAAGAGTACTTTATGAGTGTAGAAGCCACCAAATGCAATATTACTTGCCTTAACATTTATTTTGAATTCTTGAAGTAGTTACTGCTTGGTTTTCACTCTTCTGGCTTGATCAACTGATTTTCTTCTGATTAATCAAGACAATTCTTTTCTAATTGTGCTGACGCTTAGTGCACTGGTCTGGTTCACAAATGACTAACACTGAATTGAATTCCCTTGACTTCTGTTCTGTTTCAGCTGACTAACTTTGGATTGTTCCATTGCTTCTGATCACTGAAACCCTTTGACAACTATGCTTGAATCATTGCACTGTCTTTAGTCTGAAATCTACTGAATACTTATTTGTTACTGAGGCATGAACATATTATTGAACTTCTCTCGCTGTTGTTCAGTAAGCTTTACATCTTAGAATGCTATGTAGTGATGTACGAATGATTTCTGTTTGCATGTCCTTCTGGATTCTTGTGCTGCATATTAGTATTATTTATCTATCTTTGTTTCTTAGTTGAGTTATCATTATCACTATTACATACTACGTTACATTATGCTTTACAAAATTGGATACTGGATATAGATTTCAGAAAATCTACAGAAACCGTTTCAGAATTCGTATCGAATACAATTCCCATAATAAGAATAAACATGTATCATATACATACATCAATACATACAATCATTATATGAATATACATCACTTGAATATCACATTTTCAGAATCATATAAAACATATATATCAACATATAGTCATAGCATATCATATACATGTTTACATACATCGAAAAACTGTTTAACACATAACGAATTAAAACATTTCGCAAGTAGCCTTAATCCACAATTGGTTTCAACTCAAATTTCTTTTAATAATTTAACATTTGGTATCAGTTTTTCATTTCACTCAAAATTTTATTTTAAACTTTCACTCAAATTCATGATTGTTTCAATTGGTATCATATGCACTATAATTATATATCTGCATGTGCTGATATGTTAGGAATAAATGTAAAGTTGATGATATGCAAAATAGTAGAACAGATTCTAGCATAGATACTCTACATGTACAGAATCAAAGATCTGTAGAATTGAGTATTTGAAGTTCAGTATGATCAGAAACTACAGGATGGTCAGAGTCTACAAAGCAATCAGAGTCTGAAGTACTGCAGAGTCTACAAAGCAATAAGAGTTAGGAGTGCATCAGAGTCTAACGAAGTATCAGAGTCTAAGAGGTGTCAGAGTCTGAAAACCATCAGAGTCTATAGATAAATCAGAGTCTAGAAGTCCTTATCAAGAAGGAAAGTTTTGCAGATGAGAAGTTTCATAATTTAAGAAGGAATTTTATTCCTTATTTGATTGTAATTATTCTTTACTTATTTAATTGATAGGTAGCTCTATTTAACAATTCTATGTAATTTATTTTTATGAGTCTGTTGAATTGTGTAAGTTTCATAAGTCGAGAGAATTTATGAGAGCATAGAAATATAGAGTGTTGCTGTGAAAAATCACAGAGTCGCTGCTAGGGTTTGTGTACATCCTCGGAGAGTTTTGTATTAAATCTTATTAATATAAAATTGTTATGTTCATCTTTGTGTTATTTTACTTTAAGAATTCAAATAATAGACATAATTAAGACACGAGTATTCAACCCCCCTTCTACTTGTGTATCTGGGATAATAAGTGGTATCAAAGCCTAAGTTGTTTAATCTACACAACAACCATCAAACATGTCTGAAACAAAGATGAAAACACAAAGATCCATATGCTCAAACGAAGTGAGTATATGCACTGGAGGGTCAAGATGTTGCACCATCTGGAAGCCACAGACCCTGATTATCTTGACAGGATTTATAAATGACCATTCATGCCTACTAAGGTTGTTCCAAGAATCTTGAAAGATGGACAAATGATTGAAGAACATATAGTGGACAAACAAAAGGCTGAATGAACCAAAGAAGATAAGGACAATGTTCTCAAAGATGCTAAGGTTAAAAACATTATCTTCAATAGCCTTGATTCTGCACTCACCAATTGTGTGATATCATGCAAATCTGGAAAGGAGATGTGGAACAAGTTGGAGATAAATTGTGAAGGTACTAAGGATTTCAATAAGAATGCTAGGTCACTACTGATTTATAAGTATTAGTTTTTTGAGGCTAAACCTGAAGAAACTATCACTGAATTGTATGATAGGTTCACAAATTTTTTGAATGAAATTGCCATTCTTGGCAAAACTTATGATAGTGAAGATACCAATAAAAATTTATCAGGGCACTTCTAGAAGAGTGGGACAACAAAACAACAGCCATAAGGGAAGCTAGAGATGTAGATGAGATTTCTCTAGAGGAATTATATGGTAGACTCAAGACATATGATATAGAGATGCAACAGAAAAAGAACAAGAATACTGGAAAAGTAAAATCTGTTGCACTAGTCATGGAGTCTGCAAAGGAACAACAGAAGATGCCTAAGGAACCTACTGTCAAGAAATCCAAGAAAACAGACAAGGTTGTTGTTGAAAATAGTATACTGAGACAGACTCTAATTCTGATTTTGAGATGGATATGGAGCAAATGATGGCTATGTTTGATAAAAACTTCATAAAGATGAAGTTTAAGAAAAGGACAGGTAAATTTAGCAAGAGGCCATTTGCTAAGAAAGAAGAGAAGAAGGATGAAAAGAGCAAAAACACAATCATCAAACTTGACAAGGCAAAAGTCAAGTGCTTCAACTATGGAATACTAGCACTTTGCTAGTGAATGCAGAAAGCCAAAGACATCAAGCAATGACAAGGCACTCATCTCCATAAGAAAGGATTGGGGTGATTCAAGCAGTTCTGAGGATGACATTGATTATGAGAACTTGGCACTCATGGCAGTCTCTTCAGACAAGCAGGACTCACCAAAGGGCTCTTCATCCTCAACTTCTAAGGTATCTGTCTTTTCTCCTGAATCCATGTTAAATTTAGACTCTGATGGTATTGCATGTGTTCAAAGTGAAGTTAAAATTTTAATGACTAAGTTTAGATGTCTCTCTGATGAATGTGAAATACTAGAGAAGAGAACAAAAGTTTAGTTAGTAGGAATGAATACCTTGAGTCTTAACTTGTCATTATGGATAGTTATAAACAGGATTCAGGGAAATATAAACACAATCACTCTGAATTACTTAAGGCCTATGATCTTGTAATGAAGCAATTAGAAGAAGAAAGGTAAAAATTCAAAGTATGGACAGACTCTGGTAGGAGGGTTCATGAAGTCCTTAATGATCATAATCAATGTGAAAATGTTGGGTTAGGTTATTTTAATACTTTAGGAAAGAAACCTATGACTGAGAACACTGATGTTCACTCTAATGATTCCCCAAAGATACCAAAATTTGAAAAGACTATAAAGTCATCAAAGGTGTCTACTCAAATGAATAACTCAGGAGAATCTAAGGTGTTAGAGAAGAAAAAGAATGTCAACATAGGTTTTCTATCTAGCTCTGAACTTAAAAAGAAAATAGAAAATATATCAGAGTCTAGTAAAAATAGGAGAAACATGAATGGAAAATTTGGTATTAACAACTCTAATAATTACCAATCTAATCCAAATGCTCCTAGGAAGAAATGTTATAGGGGTGGAAATCATATTCACCTTGCTATGGATTGCAAGACTGTGATAGTTAATAAATTAGAGTCTAGGCCTGCACAGACTCTGACTAAGCAATACATGCCACAAAAGCCATGTTATCACTATAACAGTATTTTTCACTCCATATATATGTGCACAGACTATCACAACTTGTACTATGACTTCTATCAGCCTAAATCTTCAATGGATAAAGGTTGGTATGATTTGCCTAAGACTCAGTCAGAGTCTAAGGTGAAAGTAGATTTGTTAGTCCCAAATCTATGCATAGCAAGAATGTAAATACCAAGGTTGTTAATAAAGGATCCAAAACTGTTTGGGTCCCCAAAACAATTAATTAGTTGGTTTACTGTTTGCAGGGAACTAGAGTGAAGAAAATTACTCTAATCTTGGATAGTGGATGTTCAGGACATATGACTAGAAGAAAATTCCTGTTAACAGACTTTGAAGAAAAGGTTGGCCCAGAACTATACTTTGGAGATGGAAACAAAGGAAGAACACTGGGATATGGAAAGATTGTGTTTGGAAATGTCATCATTGAAGATGTAGCTCTAGTTGAAGGACTGAAACATAATTTGATCAGTATCAGTCAACTTGGAGATAAAGGTTATCATACTGGTTTTGATAAAAATGAATGTCTTGTTACTAACATTGAAAAAGGTATTTTAGTTTTCAAAGGTCAAAGTTATGGGAACATCTATGAAGCCAGCATTGAAGATTACAAAGACAATGTTAGGACATGTCTTTCTAGCAAAGCATCAAATCAAGAAAGCTGGAAATGGGATAGGAAATTGTCTCACCTAAATTTCAAGACATTGAACAAGTTGGTTAGGGAAAGTCTTGTGAGAGGTTTGCCATAGGTTGATTTCACACGGGAAGGACTATGTGATGCATGTCAACTTGAAAAGCAAAGGAAAACATCATTCAAGAGCAAAGCACTAAACACTATTTCTGAAACATTTCACATATTGCATATTGATCTATTTAGTCCAGTAAATATAATATCCATTAACAAGAAAAGGTTTGCTCTTGCGATTGTTGATGATTTTACCAGGTACACATTGGTATTCTTTCTAAACTCAAAGGATGAGGCTATAGAACTCATTATGGAATATGTAAAGTTTTTAGAGAACCAAACAATAGGACTGTGAAGATTTTGAGAAGTGACAGTGGAATAGAATTCAAAAACTCAACCATGGAACAATTCTGTATTGCCAAAGGAATAACTCAACAATTCTCAGCTCTTGGAACTCCTCAACAAAATGGAGTGGTAGAAAGAAAGAATAGAAAACTCATAGAGGCGGCCAGGACAATGTTGGTAGAAGCAAAATTGCCTACATATTTCTGGGCTGAAGCTGTCAACAGTGCATGTTTTACTCAAAATTGCACATTGATAACCATGCATGATAAAAATCCCTATGAGATGATTAAAGACAAAAATCCAAGTGTGAAACACTTTCACATCTTTGGAGGCAAATGTTTTGTGATGAAAGTTCATCCAGAAAATTTGAAGATGTTTGACTCAAAAGAAGATGAAGCCATTTTTCATGGATATGCTGCAAATTCTAAAGCTTTTAGAGTCTTTAATGTCAGAACTAGAACAGTTATGGAGTTTATTCATGTTGCATTTGATGACAAGAAATTTGTTGTTTTGTAGGATGAACAGGAAACCCAGACTCTGAAGTTTGAAAACTTGGAAAACCCTGGGATTGAAGAAAGTGATGATGAGGAAATAACTCCCATAACACCTGATGAAGAACAGAACCAGGCACAACCTGAGGGGGAGCCTCAAAATCAAGAAAATTTTACATCAAGGTCTACAGACTCAAGAAATAGTCAGTCAAAGTCTGATTCTTCAGGGTCTAGATCATCAGGGTCTACCTTATCAAGGTCTACCCAGCTTGAGTCCAAATGAAATTTTGAAGAATTTTCAGAGTCAACTGAGATAGGGGGAGCCTCATTTGAGTCAAATGAATTTTCAACAGAGAATACCACAAACTTAGAGGGATCATCTAGCTCAAGGACTCATCTTCCTCAAGCTAGAAAATAGACAGGGGATCATACTCTAAATTTGATAATTGGTGATCCTGAAAGTGGTGTTCAAACAAGAACAGCCACTCAGAATGAATGTCTCTACAATTGTTTTCTTTCAAAGTCAAAACCCAAGAAGATTGAAGAAACATTGCTAGACCCTGACTCGATCATAGCCATGCAAGAAAGAATTGAATGAATTTGAAAGAAACAAAGTATAGAAACTAGTGTTAAGACCAAAGAACAGATCTATTATTGGTGCTAAGTGGGTCTTTAGGAACAAGTTGGAAGAAAATTGAATAGTAGTGAGAAACAAGGCAAGGTTGGTTACGAAAGGTTATTCTCAGGAAGAAGGCATTGATTATGATGATACTTTTGCACCAGTAGCTAGATTGGTAGCAATAAGGATGTTTCTTGCATTTATAGCACATTCAAAATTCAAGGTCTATCAAATGGATGTGAACAGTGCTTTCTTAAATGGGAAATTAGAGGAGGAAGTCTATGTGGAGCAGCCACCTGGATTTGTTGATCCTAAATTTCCTAATCATGTGTACAGGTTAGACAAGGCACTCTATGGACTTAAGCAAGCACTAAGAGCATGGTATGAAACTATATCGAAATTATTACTTGAAAATAATTTTATTAGAGGTACCATTGATAAAACTCTATTTATTAGAAAGTATAAAAGTGATATTTTGTTTGTCCAAATTTATCTTGATGATATTATTTTTAGTTCTACTAATGACAAACTCTGTGAGAAATTTAGCAAACTTAATGCAGTCAAAGTATCAAATGAGCATGATGGGAGAATTAAATTTCTTCTTGGGTCTTCAAGTCAAGCAACTGGAAGAAGGTATATTCATCAATCAATCTAAATATATTCATGAATTGCTGAAAAAGTTTGACTTGCAGGACCGTGCAATTGCCAAAACTCCAATGGCAACTGCAATAAAATTAGATTCTGATGCTAAATTAAAAAGGTTGATAATTCTAGCTACAGAGGTATGATTGGCTCATTGTTGTACTTAACTGCTAGTAGATCAGATATAATGTTTGTAACAAGTTTGTGTGTAAGATTTCAGGTTGATCCAAAGGAATCACATCTGATTGCAGTGAAAAGGATTTTTAGATATCTCAAGGGAACTCCTAATTTAGGGCTATGGTATCTTAGAGATTCTAGTTTTTCATTAATTGGATATTTATACTCTGATTATGCAGGTTGCAGTGTAGACAGGAAAAGCACTACAAAACAATGTCAATTCCCGGGAAACAGACTAATTTCTTGGTTTAGCAAGAAACAATAGTCTGTGTCTACATCTACTGCAAAAGATGAATATATAGCAGCTGAAAGTTGTTGTACTCAAATGTTATGGATGAGAAATCAGCTACTTGATTATGGCTTGAATTTTACAAATATTCCAATGTACTGTAACAATACAAGTGCAATCAAGATAGCAGAAAATCCAGTACAATATTCCAGGACAAAACATATTGATGTCAGGTATCATTTTATTAGAGAACATTTTGAGAATGGTACTGTGGAACTTTATTTTGTTCCAACTAACAGACAAATTGCAGACATATTGACAAAGGCACTTGATGAATTTACTTTTCTTAAATTAGTAGTTGAGTTAGGTATGTTGAATATGTAAGTAAAAGATTCACAACAGGTAGCAAGGTAAATACTACTGCAATAGCATTAATTTATTTTTGCTATATTCTAATGAATATTTTTGCAGGAAAAAGTATTTTACTGACAAAGAGACTATAGACTCTGAATGGACTATAGACTCTGATGAGACTATAGACTCTGAATGTTTATAGACTCTGGTAACACATGGCAGTATCGACTCTAAAATGGTTTGAATTCGCGCCTACAGACTCTAAATTATTATTTGAATCATTTATTTGACATGTGTAAGGCACTAACAGTTACTTTTGAGTAGTTACAGGCTGTAATTTCGGAGACTAACTGTTATAACTTAACAATATAAAAATTTACTTACAATATTCACTCTGAAAGGTAGAGTGTCTAAACTTGTAACACTATAACTAATGTAACTCAACTAAATAAAAGATACTTAACCGAAAGACAATAAAGAACAAGAAGTCACAAAGAAATCAATACAAATTGAAGACAAGGTAATTGATACAATTTAACATGGTTAATTATGATCAATCAAAGNGTTTGAATTCGCGCCTACAGACTCTAAATTATTATTTGAATCATTTATTTGACATGTGTAAGGCACTAACAGTTACTTTTGAGTAGTTACAGGCTGTAATTTCGGAGACTAACTGTTATAACTTAACAATATAAAAATTTACTTACAATATTCACTCTGAAAGGTAGAGTGTCTAAACTTGTAACACTGTAACTAATGTAACTCAACTAAATAAAAGATACTTAACCGAAAGACAATCAAGAACAAGAAGTCACAAAGAAATCAATACAAATTGAAGACAAGGTAATTGATACAATTTAACATGGTTAATTATGATCAATCAAAGATGAAATCACTGGAAGAAGTTCAAGTCAAAGTTGTTCATGCCTCAGTGATGTGTAACTTAAAGAATCAAGATCATAACAATCAGTATCAATAAGACTAATTGATTTCAAGTGAAGAAGCAGGAAAGCGACAATTGGAAAGCCACATTACTAATTGAATATGGTAATCTATTCAGAAGCAAGAACCCTATCAAGACTAGTCACTTATGAACCAGACCATTGCATCAAGTGTCAGGGCATTGATAGCAAGTTTATGTCAGTAGTAGAGATCCATGTTCAAGAGCTTGTTGAAGAATATAGAAGACAAGAAGAAATCACAAGTTCAAGATGTTGCATTGAAGTTTCTAGTTGAAGCCCAGAATTTCTCTAAGTACTTACTGGGGAAACTATGTAGAAATTTCCATCTAGAAATTCTGGATAAGTTCCTACTTAGAGCCAAGTAGAAATTCTGGAAGTGGAATATTTTCTAAGTACACAGGAAGGAAGCTATCTCGAAATTCCTATGTAGAAGTTCTACTTAAATATTCGATATAGAGTGTAAGTAGAAAATTTCTATGTAGAAGTTCTACTTAAATATTCGAGATAGAGTGTAAGTAGAAAATTCCTATGTAGAAGTTCTACTTAAATGTTCGAGATGGTAAGTAGAAATTCCTATGTAGAAATTCTACATAGAGGACAATTTCAACATGACACGTGGCATCATCTGGTTGACTATTTCCAAGCTTTCAAGACAAGATAAGATTTACGTGGACAATATTGGACCACTCATATCTTATCTGTTGAAGACTACAAGTCATAGATTACAAGTAGTATAAATAGAAGTACTNTCATCTGGTTGACTATTTCCAAGCTTTCAAGACAAGATAAGATTTACGTGGACAATATTGGACCACTCATATCTTATCCGTTGAAGACTACAATTCATAGATTATAAGTAGTATAAATAGAAGTACTCGTGTAACATTTGAAAAAAAGGGCAATATTGAGAGAAACACTTGTAAAAGAGAGAGAGAGTATTCACAGAGCTTAGTATCATTTACTACCCTCTTTACTTCTGTTGTACTATTATAATGAATGTTGTAGCAACCCTTTCAAGTTATATATAAGACATATATTCCTTGAGTCATTGTGTTCATTTATTACATAGTATTTATTGCTTCATAAAGTTAAAAAGTTGTATTCACCCCCCCTCTACAACACATTTGGACCTAACAATTGGTATCAGAGCTATATGTTTAACATACAAAACATAGATCCTTGTGTTTGGTAGATGATTTGTGAGTTTTCATTTCTAGATCTACTTTTCAAGCTTTTCTTGAAAAGTGTGCTTTAATTCGTTTATTAGTGAAAACTCATCCTAAAATTTATTCAAATACTCCAGGTGAGATTATTTAGCTTGGGTGGATTTTAGATAATTTTTTATGAATTATTCTGGGTACTTTGATCCTTGGTGTTCTTCAAGAAGTCATCACTGTTCTTGATAAAGAAGATAAACCCAACAACTTTTGATTCCCTTTTTCAAAAGACAAAAAGTGAAAAGGTGTTATTGACTTTTGATTAGACAACTTTCTCACTTCACAAAAAGATATTAAAGATTACTCTATACCTGTCACGTGGGTGTTAGGTGAGTTAGGTGAGAAAAGACATAAAAGTCAAAAAGTGTGAAAATAATATTGTTTATTCAATATTGAAAGTGACCTGCAGCAAATTTTCTCTAAGGACAAAAAGTTCTACATAGAATTTCTACTTTAGATTTTCTACTTAGAAATTTCGACTTGAGCAAAATCTCTACTTAGTGAAAATTTCGACATGGACTGAATTTCGACTTAGTGAGAATTTCTACTTGACATAATTTCTACTTAGTGAAATTTCGACTTAGGCAAAAGTTCTACATAGACTTTCTACATAGCCTAGTCTTGGGTACTTAGAAATTTTTGGTGACCAGGATTTGAACTTTGATTTATTCTGAGATAATTCGATTTTCTTTTAATTACTAATTAAGTAATAAGAAAAGTTTATTATCACTACTTTAAATCTACATTAAGATGGCACCTAAAAATCATTTCAAAATTCCAATATTCGACNAGAAGCTGCATCAGGATTATTACTGATGAGGAAGAGTCTAAAAAGGCAATGATTGCAGAAAAACCTAGATCATCACCTGCACCACATCAAGTT
>QRFB01001069.1:0-11338 GCA_008931105.1 Oenanthe javanica
GGCTTTAGCAGTGTAATCAGTTGACATGAAGATGCAGCTTTGACTGCTGGACTTCCCTTCTATGCTGCAGCGCGCAAATAGATTAGGTTGACCAAATTCAATTCTTGAATATCCATGGTCCCCAAGAGGCTACAAAGAGGAGAAACTTTACAATGAGACTATGCAGCAGATGACTAATAAATTTAGAATTATTGGTAGTAATCGAAATTATCATTATTACAAAATTTTACTTCACACAAGATATTGTTCATTACCGGATAACGTGCATGTACCGGAAGTTCAATGTTTATTTCCAGATCATTTTTGCTCCCTCTTAATGTATTTGACCCAATATCCATGTGAATCTCAACAAGTGACCGATTCGACTGTATTGACGGTAACTCTAAATTTGTATCCCCAAACACAGATGCTTCCATATATACTGTTCAAAATGGACGGGTCAAACATATAAACCTTGAGAGGAAATAATTTCATAACTATAGTCAACATGTTACTTTGAAAGTTTAACTTTAGTTACCACCGCGGTGTTGAAGATCTTGTAGCTCAAACGGATCTGCAAAGACTCCAGAGGGCAGCTTCTCAACGATTATGGCCTCACAATAGTGATCGGGTAACTTAGAAACTGATTCTTGATATATATTAAATCGGATTGATGTAGATAGACGACGGTGAGAACCTTCACCAATAAGTCGACGGTGTAGAATAGATAGCTTTGGTGCGGAATTGATTTTGTTTTTCAACACTTCACATAAGCCAAGGGGAACTTCGTGTGCTAAGAAATCTTGAAAATATGAATCAAGCAGGCTGTCGTATTTCTCAAAGTATGGCTCCGAAATATATCTCTGAAAGGAGGAAGCACATGGATACAACTTCAAGAAGGAAGAAACAATTTCCAAATGTAGCCTATGTAGGCATTGTTAAACATCAGAAATTTTAGTGAACCAAACAAGCAGTAACTTAATTGCAAGCATAGGATTTAAAATCCATTGGATCCAGTATAGAACCGAAAACCTTGTTAACATTTTTGAACACTCATGCACATGCAGTACATAAACAGCAGGAATAAGCAATATGATTCACTCACCGCAGTGGAAATGTGCTTGCAAGAGCCAATATCAGCAAGAAAAAACGTCATAGTACCAAATACCAGACATATCTGAACTTTGAGAAGTAGAAGTTTCATAATATAACTGCAATTGGACGATGTCGATGAATACAAATTAGAATCAAATTAGTCAATTAGGCTTATTATAGGGGCTCCATATTTTCAATACCTTACTGAGCTCTGTGTACTTTTCTGGTATATTATTTTATAGTCAAGTCCATGTAAAATATATACATTGGTATAATTATGCTCATGTGCTAAATAATTTTGGGATAGTAAACATCAATTTGCATTAGCAAACTAAAAAGGGAACCGCCATTGTTCTTCTGCAAAAATAACTTCGATTACTTCCACACACTATCAAAAGTATATAACATACCCGTATGCAAACCATAATGGAAATTGCCTCATACACAAACCATCATACTAATACTAATGTAATACTTAAGTATACATCTAGCTCCTCTTTAGATATCCAAACACTCACTGAGTTCTTTAAATTGAGTAGTAACTTTACGAGGGCTAATTATATTATCCAATGATCTATATTTACGTGGATACACTTTTCGGAGAATTATTTACTCCATTTACTTCACATATTTGTCTTTTTTTGTTGTAATTAGACAAAAAATTACACATTTTTTAACATAGTTCTCATTTGAGCCCGATCCTGAACATAAATATACATGTTACAAGGTAGAATAATACTAGAATATTGAATGATTAGCATTGAATTTACAATATAGCCTGAAGAATGTTATAATGCAATTCGAGAAAGCTTCATATGATATAAATCACTTTATAAACACACACAAATATGGAATATATACATATGAACACACACCTGTATGTGTGTGTGTGTGTGTAAGTGTACATATAAAGATAGGAAGCTAAAAAGTTTTGAACTTTACCAATTAATTCTTACCCCTGGCTCCGATCTTCTCCGCCGGTGTTTTCTTGAAAATCGTGAGGTGGGTCTCACCGAAACTAACCCCAGATTTGTATTTTTTGGTGGAAAATTTTTAAGTACAAGAAAATGGTCGGTGGTTTGGCTTTGGCATGTTAACTTTCCTTCATAACGGTGTCGGCCTCACCCCAAAATGCCTTTGCCTTGTTTGTTTGAGCCAACTCAGTGACGTAATTAGAAGTTTCTGTGATGTAAATTAAGTGCATGTATTTAGTTTAATGAATTTTAAATATGACAAGGGAACTTTAAATTTTTGTAATTAGTACAAGATACGGGAACTTAGTTATCTTGATTTACCATGGTCACTGCAAGTTACATAACTATCTAATATAAAAATATTAATTATTTATCAAAATTAACTAGGTAACTTCTAGTTATATAGTAATAAAACGAACACAAATATTTAAATTAACTTGTAACTATATGATGTAACTCATCAATTACAAGGAAGTCCAAATTCTTACGTAACAAAAGTTGACAAAACAAACTAGGCCTAATTTCAATCCTTTGGTGATGGACCCATTTTATCTATAAACGTTGGATGATGTTTCTGGCAATCAAGGTGCTAAAAGGTTGGGTATTTAAGCTGATTACTAGTCCCATGGGTAGATATCTTGTTATTTTGTGCAGGACAATTTCATATACTTGTTTATGTAATTTAGTTGCTACAAGGACATTGCTTCTGGCGTGCTGCATAAAACGTCTTGTGACTCATAGGACTATGACAAGAAAGAAACCAAAATTTATGGACTTGAAGAAAGAATGTTAGTTTAACTCTCATATATATATATATATATATATATATATAAGCTTATCAATTTTTCTTAATAAACGATTTGCTACAAAATGATTTTTTTTAGTGAACGTGTCACATCTTACTAAAGGTTAGTATAAGCAATTTATACTAACTTGTGTTTATTAGTACTGTAAAATGAATGGAAATCTAAGTATGCATCAATTTTCGTATGATTTGAACCACCAGAGTTTTAGTCTAAAGCTGTTCGTACCACATGGTCAGACTCCACATCAAAAGCATTATTGGGTGAAAATTGACTTCCACTGCATCTTAATTCATCATTTGACCTTAATCCTCACTATTCAGTGACTAGGCTAGACCTTGAAAATTAGTGTAGAAATGGCCGTCTAAGTTTGTAATTTATCTTTAATATCTTAATTTAATATTCTATATTCTGCTCCTTGAAAGGTTTTTATTTACCAATCCAGGGATTGTACTTGGTAGTTATTTACCAACATTTTATGATCAACTTGGTGATGATCATAAAGTAGTTCTGTGTCCATTATTTATATGTTACCACCTAGTTTGTCTTTTACGTTTTCTCGTCAACTGGTTGCCTAAGTACACAGAAAGGAAAAATCAGAGTATGTTTCACAAATTACTTTCCAATGAAAAAAGCATATAAATTGAACATCCACCGACTTTACATGACGTGTTTCGTGGGTCATTACTCGACGGCTTTCCACGGTGTTCAACCGTTAACAGTTCCTTGCAGCCACCTGAGTAATTGCAGCAGATTAGTTTTTAAATCAATCTCTTGCTTTTCCTGGCGGAGTAATGTTATAAGAGCTTTTCTCAGCAAAATATTAATGTTATATACACTCTTGGTCCTAGTTTTCTTTGCCTCATTTCTTTATTTGTTTTCTCCAAAAATATTACCTACATTCATTAGAATGATAAATTAAGTGTTAGTTTTATGAAGCTTCATGAAAAGTAATACACATTTTTATAAATTTAAATTTGTTTAATATATTTGAATAAAAGATAAAATTTTATTCGTGAACTATTGAGGACCATTTGGTTTCTCATATATTGGCTAGACCTGCCTGACTTATCTTGACTTATGAAGTCGCCGTTTCTGGAGTTAAGCAAAAAGACACTATGAATGTGCTACTTGATTACTGACCTTAAAAATTTCCCTCACCAGAAAGTTATAGGATTATTTTTGTAAGATGTATGTATGTGCACTAGCAGTACCCATACTACATCCTCTCACCATTTTCACTTTTTTGTTGTACAACGATGATTTTCCGATTCATCATTATCTTTATTCAGGTTTTAACGACATCAAATATATTTGTATCTGCATATTTAAGCAATGACACTGATCAGCAGGCGTTGTTTTCGTTTAAGGCTTCAATAATAGATGACCCATTGGGTGCACTACAGTCATGGAACAATTCCATTCACTTCTGTCAGTGGAATGGCGTTACATGCAGTACCAGACGGCAGAGGGTAACAGCAATCAGCCTCAGCTCGCAACACTTGGGGGGAACATTGTCTCCTCATATTGGAAATCTCTCCTTTCTCAGGGCAATTTACCTCTATCAAAACAACTTTCATGGCTCAATCCCAAATGAAATTGGTCGACTGTTTCGCCTCCAATATCTTCATTTGGGAAACAATTCTTTTGAAGGAGGATTTCCTGCCAATTTGAGTCGTGTAGATATCAGAAACATCAGTATTCATAACAGCAATCTAGAAGGAGAACTACCCACTGAGTTTGCCTCTTGGTCAAAGCTTGATCTGGTTATTCTTCACAAAAATCATTTTACTGGATCAATTCCACCATCGATTGGGAACATATCATCACTTCGTGGTCTTTTTCTAGATGATAACAATCTAAGAGGGAGCATCCCAAATGAAATCGGTCAGCTGTTTCGCCTACAATATCTTTCTCTGGAATCCAATTTTTTTCAAGGTGTATTTCCTGTGAATTTAAGTCATTGTGTAGATATTAGAGGCATCAGTATGGTTGCCAACAATCTTACGGGGGAAATACCCACTAATTTTGCTTCTTGGTCTAGGCTTAGTTACTTTAATCTTGCACAGAATCATTTTATTGGATCAATTCCACCGTCCATAGGGAATATATCATCTCTTCATATCCTTTATCTAAAGTCGTAATAATCTTAGTGGGGGCCATACCTTTGGAAGTTGCTCATCACACAAAATTAGAGGTTCTTTCTTTGGATGAAAATAGGTTGTTGGGTACAGTTCCACTACCACTTTACAACATTTCATCCCCTATATATTCGGTCTAGCCGATAATGATCTTGAAGGAACGCTTCCAGCAGATTTGGGCTTCACCCTTCCTAATCTGCAACGATTCCTCATTGGATTGAACAGATTTTCGGGGCCGCTTCCACCATCTATAGCTAATGCGGCCAATCTTGTAGACTTTGACATCTCATATAACAATATTACAGGGCCTATACCAAACAATTTGGGTGGCCTTTCTAATCTTGAACGGCTAAATCTGGGTTCTAATGCTCTTGGAGACAATACGCGGCCCGGCGACTCGAGCTTCTTCAATTCATTGGTCAATTGTACCCATCTAAAGATGTTGGGCCTAAATGTGAACGGTTTAAGAGGGAAGCTCCCGAATTCCATTGTAAATCTCTCCACCACTATGGAGAGACTGTATCTGAACAGGAATCACATATACGGAAGTATACCCCACGACATTGGAAAACTTGTTAACATGAGCCTACTTTCATTGTCTGGCAACTTATTAACGGGTACCATTCCAGAATCAATTGGAGAGCTTTCAAAGTTGAGGGCACTAGATTTGGGAATCAACAATATTTCAGGAGTAATTCCAACTTCCATTAGCAATATTACCCAATTAGTTCTTCTCTATTTATATGATAATATGCTCCAAGGAAGCATACCTACTCAATTGTTTAACATCTCAACTTTGCAGAAACTGTCCCTTGCTAACAACAGGCTTAGAGGTGTAATACCTGAGGAAATTGTGTTGTCTTTCCAACTTATTCAACTTAATTTCTCCCAAAATCTATTCACGGGATCATTACCTTCTCACATTGGAAGTTTAAAACATTTGGTTGAACTGGATTTTTCTTACAACAAATTAACAGGAGATATACCCACTACTCTGGATGGTTGTGTGATGTTGCAGGAAATATTTTTCAAGGTAGAATTCCATCTTCTTTTAAAGCTTTAAAAACTCTTGAAGTTCTAGATCTTTCGGACAATAATATCTCCGGGAGTATTCCAAGCTTTTTTGATGGGTTTGGTCTAGTTATATTTCTCAACCTGTCGCACAACAAGCTTGGAGGTGAAGTGCCTAAAAAAGGTCCCTTTTCCAATGTTAGTGCTTTTTCAGTTGTTGGAAATTTGGAGCTTTGTGGAGGTATTCCAGCATTGCAATTGCGTGCTTGTCCTGTAGAAATCTCAAAGAATAAGAAAAAACCATTTTCCCTGAGAATAATATTACTCCTAGTTCTTGTACCCCTTGGTATCTTGGTAGCATGTCTTGCCTTGATTTGTTATCAACGTCAAAAGTCCAAGAAGCTGAGAGACCCTATACTAGTATTGAAGGACAACCAATATCCCAAACTTTCATACCACGATCTTCTACTAGCTACAAATGAGTTTTCTCCAAACAATTTGCTAGGAGAAGGAAAATATGGTTCCGTTTACAAAGGAGTTCTCGAATCAGTGGAACATATAGTTGCTGTGAAGGTACTAAACGTTGAAATACATGGAGCCAACAAGACTTTTTTGGCAGAGTGTGAAACATTGAGCAATATTCGTCATAGGAATCTTATCAAGATCATCACAGCTTGCTCTAGTATTGATTTCAGGGGAAATGACTTCAAGGCATTGGTTTTTGAGTTCATGACTAATGGGAGTTTGGACAACTGGTTGCATCCAAGTCCTCACCATGAAGGGAATGAAAAAAACTTGACTCTACTCCAGAGACTAAATATTTCTATTGATGTTGCACTGGGAATGGATTATCTACATCATTACAGCCATGCAAATATCATTCATTGTGACCTAAAGCCGAGTAATATTCTTCTTAATGAGGATTTTGTTGCTTGTATTGCTGATTTTGGTTTGGCGAGGTTCTGCCATGCTGCTGCTACAAATGACATCAATCAAGCACAATTGAGTTCAACTGGTGTACGTGGAACAGTTGGATATGTTCCTCCAGGTGACTTACGATACTAATCTTTTTTCATTAATCTTTAGTTGTGCTCTATAGTATTGAGTTACACGACAACTATATTTTACTTGAAGATCTTGCTTAACGAATATTTTTTAACTTAGAGAACTATTTTGCCAATTTTTGCCTCTTGTTGTGCAGAGTATGGAATGTTTGGGAAGATATCTATAGAGGGAGATGTGTATAGCTATGGAATTCTTCTACTAGAAATGTTCTCCGGGAAACGGCCTACAGAAAGCGGCATATTAATTGACGGTGGTAGGAACCTTCACGACTATGTGAAGACGGCACTCCTGCAAAGAGTGATGGACATCGCTGACCCGCGGCTTGTACTTGATCAAAAAGAAGATGGCTTGACTGTAAATCAATCATACTGCTGCAGGGCTACCATGGAGGTATGCCTGGTATCAATTTTTGAAGTGGGGATATTATGTTCAGAAGAGACACCAACAAAACGCATTGGCATTAGCGTTGCTATTAAGCAGTTACATGTAGCAAGAGACAAACTTCTGCAACACAGGCACTAACCTGGGCGGCTGGGTGAGAATTTGGATATTTATTCTCCTGAAGATACGGGCAGCTCTATATTTGCATGCTAAAAATAGGCATCTGGATATTTACTCTCCTAATGTGACAAAGAAGAAGTTGTACCTATCTATTTCTCGTATTTCTATCTTTTTATATTGTAAGGTTGGATGTATTTTACTTGAGTTCAAGCATTGCTACATTACCATCAGGTTCCCTTGTTTTGTTTTGCTTGATCTGGTTCTGTATTGCCTAATTTGTACCCGTGTGCTTACTGCTTAGTACTAATGCTCGATTTTGTGCAGTCGCTAAACCACTTTGTGATATGCTTAATTCTGATCATAACTTATATTTGGTGTATACTAATGCTCGATTTTATGCAGTCGCTAAACCACTTTGTGATATGCTTAATGCTGATCACAACNATGACATCAATCAAGCACAATTGAGTTCAACTGGTGTACGTGGAACAGTTGGATATGTTCCTCCAGGTGACTTACGATACTAATCTTTTTTCATTAATCTTTAGTTGTGCTCTATAGTATTGAGTTACACGACAACTATATTTTACTTGAAGATCTTGCTTAACGAATATTTTTTAACTTAGAGAACTATTTTGCCAATTTTTGCCTCTTGTTGTGCAGAGTATGGAATGTTTGGGAAGATATCTATAGAGGGAGATGTGTATAGCTATGGAATTCTTCTACTAGAAATGTTCTCCGGGAAACGGCCTACAGAAAGCGGCATATTAATTGACGGTGGTAGGAACCTTCACGACTATGTGAAGACGGCACTCCTGCAAAGAGTGATGGACATCGCTGACCCGCGGCTTGTACTTGATCAAAAAGAAGATGGCTTGACTGTAAATCAATCATACTGCTGCAGGGCTACCATGGAGGTATGCCTGGCATCAATTTTTGAAGTGGGGATATTATGTTCAGAAGAGACACCAACAAAACGCATTGGCATTAGCGTTGCTATTAAGCAGTTACATGTAGCAAGAGACAAACTTCTGCAACACAGGCACTAACCTGGGCGGCTGGGTGAGAATTTGGATATTTATTCTCCTGAAGATACGGGCAGCTCTATATTTGCATGCTAAAAATAGGCATCTGGATATTTACTCTCCTAATGTGACAAAGAAGAAGTTGTACCTATCTATTTCTCGTATTTCTATCTTTTTATATTGTAAGGTTGGATGTATTTTACTTGAGTTCAAGCATTGCTACATTACCATCAGGTTCCCTTGTTTTGTTTTGCTTGATCTGGTTCTGTATTGCCTAATTTGTACCCGTGTGCTTACTGCTTAGTACTAATGCTCGATTTTGTGCAGTCGCTAAACCACTTTGTGATATGCTTAATTCTGATCATAACTTATATTTGGTGTATACTAATGCTCGATTTTATGCAGTCGCTAAACCACTTTGTGATATGCTTAATGCTGATCACAACTTAGATTTGGTGTGTATCCAGTTCAGCCTTTATAATTCTTGACTTAATTGACTCTGTCCGTTGTTTCTGATGTTACCACCTAGTTTGATTTTTATGTTTACCTGGTGAATAAATGTTTCATTTGAATCTTTTTACAAGGGAAACTATTTGCAGTGTAGGCAGTAACGTATGTGAGTGTGGAAATGTGAATACATTATTTTAAAAATACACATCTCGAAGCCTGAACTCGTAATGTGACAAAGGATAATCTTATTTATATATCTCTGCATCTCTATTTTTCATATCTTTGTATCTCTTAATGTCATAGATTATGATCTGTTTCTGAATTGAACCAAAACATGGCTTTTTATCATATGCTGACACATTTTGCGTACACCACATTTGATGCCTTCAAGGTTTATGTGCTGCGCTACAGAGTTTGTTTGTTTGTTTATTTATTAATGAAATGACTAGGAAACCTTTTTACAAGCGATGGATACTTTTGTCTCGGACTTTCTGATCATTGTACATTTGTACACCACATACTCCAATTTTAATTGACTATTCTTCAGGGAGAGCACTGACGAAAATCATGCAGATTGGCAACTTTTGCAGCTTCCACAGTTCCATTACTTCTCCCCCCAAAGGTTCCCTCTTTACCATAAAGTATAATTTTCAGAGATTGATGTTTTAGGCAGAGACCTTCGTTAAATATATCACTTAAAGTGGAAGCATAATATCATTTTTATCACTTAAGTTAGTATAGATATCATATTAGTAACCTTAGCATTAAAAAAATAGATATAAATATTTTTCAAATTATTAAAATTTGAATAAATCATTAAAAATCATTCTAGGTATAAATTTACATTATGGATTATATTCTGTAAATAAAATGAGTTTTACTGTTGCTATTATGTTGGGATAAAAATTCTGTATTTGAAATATAAATTTATTGATTATTAATTAATCAGGATTTTACTGTATTATGAGAAAAAAAATACTATTACAAAAATCCAATTTAAAATTTTTTGTATAATTATTTAATAATATTTTTTTATTCAAACTACTTTTTATTCGATTTATTTGTCTTCGCCAATTGAAGTCGAGCCAAGAAGCACGAATCATGGTTTTTCATTGTTGCATGGTGGAGCTTTGCATCTACTGGGTTACAATGTTAGCGATTATATTACAACTAGGAGGTTAATACTGATTGCTGTACACAAATGCATTGTTATCGATTTGAATATAATGTATATAACGAAACTTCCTTGGTAGGAAAACAGCATGATAATCATCTTTATGTGAAGCAATAATGTTAAAGTGTTAACTACTACATATCTAGATTAATCATTTACATTGTAATGTGAGAGAACCCAAAGCATGATAAACCTCGATTTGATGCTTGCATTGGTAGACATTAGTCTAGTATATGAATTTGGTACATATAAGTTTGACTAATTTCAGAAATTTGATCAAGAGCACAAGCATCACCTTCCAAACCATCTCCATCAATCATATATAACAAATCAAATCAAAGAATCATCTCCGTATAAAAGAAACTTTGACGGGGTGAACCTGATGTTGAAGTCAATGGTGCTAACCCAGATTATCCGGCAAACATGTTATGATTTGCTCTTGTTGTTCATTAATGTTGGAGTTACCGAGACAATTCCTATAAGAAATAGGGTGGCTATTGAGTGCATATCGTAAAGATCTCCTATGGAGCGCAAGTCACCAAGAGCTATTCCAGCCTGGGTAACAAGGAGATTGTTATTAGCTTTTGGGCACAGCAGGTGTCCTGTTTGCTAATTGGCACAGCAGTTCAATCATAGTTTACAGGTAAAATAGAGAAATGATTAAGTAATGATTTAATCTACTCTAAAAATTTCCTATGATAATTAATCATTCTGCATCCACACGAATAATTACTTTATCTTTACTTTAGACAATGAAACATAATCAACAAAAATGCAGCAGAACTAAGTTGGCCTCTTCCAAGTGAAAAATTGCGTTGCATAAACTTTAGATAAACAACTGCAAATTATGACCAACTGAAAATGCTGCTAAAAACTAAATATATAAATTATAGTAGATCTTTACCCTGACAGTTACGAAGGCAGCAGGAATGAGACCAATCAAGGTTGCGAAGAAGAATATGTGAAAAGGTATACCGACAATTGGTGAAGCAAGATTAATAAATGTATTTGGCAAAGTTGGGGTAACTCTTAGAAAAAGCATGTAGTGCAGCAGACTGTCGTGCCTTTTAGCCACCTGAGTAATCAAATAATTAAATTATTCGGTCATCGCAGCAAAGAC
>QRFB01001069.1:17661-33009 GCA_008931105.1 Oenanthe javanica
TATATATATATATATATATATATATATATATATAAATTTTCTTATGCGACAAAGTTGACACCCTTGAGATGCTATTAAAATTAACAAAGGAGAAAAAACAATTAATTTTTAAATATAAATTAAGAATTATGTACAAGTTTTTAAAATTTAGCAGAGAGAAGAGATTCTTAATTTGTTTCTAAAAATTTCTTGGAGTTCTAATAAATGTGTGACTCTTTATTTTTATTCTTTAACTGAAAAATTTGTATAAAAAGTGTTTTAAAGATTTGTTTAGAGCAACTCTAATAAAATCTTAGTTCTTTCCTTAAATTTAATAAAAAATATTAGATCTTAATAATTTAGAATATAGATAGGTATCTTGAACTCTAACAATATTTCTTTTATATCTCTTCCTTATTTAATATTTTATTATTAAAAATATTTTTTATCATTAAAAATGTACTATATAATAGAGAGAGAAATATAGTGTTTATAATATTTTATTATAAAATTTATGTTAAGAAATTTTTAAAAAGAAGGAGTGGTTACTTATTTATAAGTGAGGAAGGATGTTAGGGGATTATAGTGATATAATGAATCACTAGAACACTGTTGGAGCTCATATTTCATTCTTTTCTTTTATATTTTAGTTTAGGAACTTAAATAAAGAAGTTGTTCGAGATACTCTTAGACATGAGTTTTTATTATTCTAATGAACTGCATTTAAGATAATTTATAAATTTATTATTTAATTCAGTCTAATATTATTTATTAGTAATATAAATAGTTATTTCGATGATCGTTAAAATCTTGACGACAAGAGCTGTAAATTAAATAAAATAGTTATTTGAACCAAATTATTTGAGTGGAGTAAGTTTTATAAAATACATATATATAGTATAGAATAAAATTACTCAAATCGATTTCAAGAAAATTATTTCAGAAGTAAGTATTTTTTAATATAAAATAATAATGACATTTTTATAATTACAGTAACACCTTGATGTATATATATGAGGAATTTTTTTAAACTCAAGAACAATAATTTTTATATATTATTTGTCCAATTTTTCAGGTATTTCATATTTTATACTCCCTCAATCTCAAAATATATGTCTTCTTTCTATTTTTGTTAGTCAAATTGACTAATTTTTGACCGAATATTACACATAATATATACTAAGAAAAAATTAAAAATTACATCATTAGAAAATATATCTAATAAACTTTAAAATGTATCTTTTAATTTTTTAAAAATGTAAAAGAATAATTTTTAATTTACGGTCAAACTTGGATCAATTTGACCACAAAAAAATCGAGAAAAGGCCCTATATATCACAATTTGGAGAGAAAATGCCTTAAATGACACAACCCGTAATAATGATCCTAAATAGCACTCCAAAACGCTACATAGTGTGGCGTGCTGGAAAAGGGGTGAAAACGCTACTTCGTGTAGCGTTTTGCACTTTTTTTAATTTTTTTCGGGGAAAAATGCTATTTCATGTAGCGTTTTGCACATTTTTTATTTATTTTTTAATTTTTTTCGGGGAAAAACGCTACTTTATCTTGGGTTCTGGGCTCAAAACGTAATTTAAAGTAGCGTTTTGGGGTGATTTTTTTTTTTTTCAAAACGATACACGATGTATCGTTTTGGAGTGTTATTTAGGGTCATTTTTTTGGGGTGTGCCATTTATGACATTTTCTTCCCAAATTGTGACATATAGGATCAACACCCACAAAAATCAAGGAAGATATATATTGTGAGATGGAAGGAGTAATATTTTAGAATGTTTTTAATATTTTAGTCCACGCTAACTATATAGACTTGCAAGTTACAAGTACTTACCCATACTTGATAGTTCATACTCCATTACTCCCACCATTTTCACTTTTTTGTTGTACAATCATGATTTTCCGATTCTTCATTCTCTTTATTCTGGTTTTAACAACATCAAATATATTTGTATCTGCATTTTTAAGCAATGAGACTGATCAACAGGCGTTGTTTTCCTTCAAGGCTTCGATAACAGATGACCCATTGGGTGCACTAGACTCGTGGAACAATTCCAAACACTTTTGTCAGTGGAATGGCGTTACATGCAGTAGCAGACGGCAGAGGGTAACAGCAATCAACCTCAGCTCCCAACACTTGGTGGGCACATTGTCTCCTCATATTGGAAATCTCTCCTTTCTCAGGGGAATTAACCTCTCTGAAAACAACTTTCATGGCTCAATCCCAAATGAAATTGGTCGACTGTTTCGCCTACGATATCTTTATCTGGACTTCAATTCTTTTCAAGGTGTCTTTCCTGTGAATTTAAGCCATTGTGTAGATATTAGAGTCATCACTATGGCTGCCAACAATCTTACGGGGGAAATACCCACTAATTTTGCTTCTTGGTCTAGGCTTAGGTACTTTAATCTTGCACAGAATTATTTTACTGGATCAATTCCACCGTCAATAGGGAATATATCATCTCTTCATTTCCTTTATTTAGGTCTTAATAATCTAGTGGGGTCCATTCCCTTGGAAGTTGCTCATCACACAAAATTAGAGGAACTTTTTTGGCCAGGAAATAGTTTGTTGGGTATAGTTCCACTACAACTTTACAACATTTCATCCCTCTATATATTCAGTCTAGCCTTCAATAATCTTGAAGGAACGCTTCCAGCAGAGTTGGGCTTCCTTCTTAATCTCGAAGAATTCTACATGGGAGGGAACAGATTTTCGGGGCCTCTTCCACCATCTATAGCTAATGCATCTAATCTTGTTATCTTTGACATCTTAGAAAACAATATCACTGGGGCTATACCAAACAATTTGGGCAGCCTTCCTTATCTTCAATTGCTAAATCTGGCTGAGAATCCACTTGGATTAAATATGCAGCCCGGTGACTGGAGCTTCTTCAATTCTTTGGTCAATTGTACCCATCTAAAGATATTGGGTCTAGACAACAATGGTTTGAGAGGGAAGCTCCCAGATTCCATTGTAAATCTCTCTGCCACTATAGAGGAACTGTATCTGTACAACAATCACATCTACGGAAGCATACCCCATGAAATTGGAAAACTTGAGAACATGCGTGTACTTTCATTGTTTGACAACTTATTAACGGGGACCATTCCAGAATCAATTGGAGAGCTATCTAAATTAGGCAGTCTTGCTTTGGATGGGAACAACATTGCAGGAGTAATTCCAACTTCCATTAGCAATATTACTCAGTTAATTTATCTCTACTTACACGATAATATGATCCAAGGAAGCATACCTACTCGATTGTTTAACATCCCAACTTTACAGGAACTAAACCTTGCTAACAACAGGCTTAGAGGTGTAATACCTGAGGAAATTGTGTTTTCTTCCCAACTTATACGCCTCAGTTTCTCTCAAAATCTATTCACAGGATCATTACCTTCTCAAATTGGAAGTTTGAAACATTTGGTTGAACTAGATTTTTCTTACAACAAATTAACAGGAGATATACCCACTACTCTGGATAGTTGTGTGATGTTGCAGTACCTATATATGCAAGGAAATCTTTTCCAAGGCAGAATTCCATCTTCTTTTAAAGCTTTAAAAAGTCTCGAAGTTCTAGATCTTTCAGACAATAATATCTCCGGGAGTATTCCAAGCTTTTTCGATGAGTTTCATCAAATTGAATACCTCAACCTGTCGCACAACAANGGTTTCATCAAATTGAATTCCTCAACCTGTCGCACAACAAACTTTTAGGTGAAGTGCCTAAAGAAGGTATCTTTTCAAACGTTAGTGCCTTTTCGGTTGTAGGAAATTTGGAGATTTGTGGAGGTATTTTAGCATTGCAATTGCCTGCTTGTCTTGTAAAAATCTCAAGGAATAAGAAAAAAACATTTTCCCTGAGAATAATATTACTCCTAGTTCTTGTACCCCTTGGTATCTTGTTAGCATGTGTTGCCTTGATTTGTTATCGACGTCGAAAGTCCAAGAAGTTGACTGACCCTATCCCAGTATTGAAGGACAACCAATATCTCAGAATTTCATACCAAGATCTTCTGCTGGCTACAAATGAGTTTTCTCCAAATAATTTGCTAGGTGAAGGAAGATATGGTTCAGTTTACAAAGGAGTTCTTGAATCTGTGGAACACATGGTTGCTGTGAAGGTACTTAATGTTGAAGTACGTGGAGCCAACAAGAGTTTTTTGGCTGAGTGTGAAACATTGAGGAATATTCGTCATCGGAATCTTATCAAGATTATCACAGCATGCTCTAGCACTGATTTTAAGGGAAATGACTTCAAGGCATTGGTTTATGATTTCATGACTAATGGGAGTCTAGATAGCTGGTTGCATCCAAGTACATCCTTTCAAGGGAATGAAAGAAACTTGAATCTACTCCAGAGACTAAATATTGCCATTGACGTTGCACTGGGACTGGATTACCTGCATCATCACAGTTATGCAAGTATCATTCATTCTGACATAAAGCCAAGTAATATTCTTCTTGATGAGGATTTTGTTGCTCATATTGGTGATTTTGGTTTGGCAAGGTTTACTTTTGCTACTACAAGTGATGTTAGTCAAGGACAAATGAGTTCAACTAGTGTACGTGGAACAATTGGATATGTTCCGCCAGGTGAATTTTTATACTGATTTCTTTCAATTATTGTTTTATACTTCCAGAACTTGATTAATACATATTTCAAACTTAGAGAAATATTAACACAATGAATATATTTTTCTTGCCAACTTTGTAACCATTTAGTTGTGCAGAGTATGGAATGTTTGGTGATATATCTATAGAGGGAGATGTGTACAGCTACGGAATTCTTGTACTAGAAATGTTCACGGGGAAACGACCTACTGAAAGCAAAATTTTAATGGACAGTGGTAATAATCTTCATGACTATGTGAGGAGGGCACTCCCTCAAGGAGTGATGGACATTGCTGATCCACGGATATTACTAAATCAAGAAGAAGGTGGATTGATTGTAAATCAATCATACAGAAGGGCTACCATGGAGGTATGCCTGGCATCAATATTTGAAGTGGGGATATTATGTTCAGAAGAGACACCAAGAAAACGTATTGACATTAGTGTTGCTATTAAGCAGTTACATGCTTCAAGAGACAAACTTCTGCAGTGCAGACAATAACCTGGGCGAGAATTTGGAATAATCTTCTATAGATATATCTCATTTCATTATCTCATATACTCTCGTCATGTATACCTTAGTCTTTCACTTGTACACAATCTCTATCATGTAATTGTTAGGGTTATCTTGTAACCACAGATGCGATCATTGATAATGAATACAAAAACATTGTCAAGTGATATTAGTTCTTTCATGGTTCAGAGCTTAAAATGGCTTAATAACCCATATTTTTTTCTCTCCCTCCAAATCTCGTCCATCACTTGCCCATTAAACTTAATTCCACAAATTAATTGTTATGGAAGACCCAATTACTTCTGCTACTGCATAGCTATGATTTAGCAAAGTTTATTGATCCTTCCCACTTCCACCACAAACCATTAAAATGTAGCAAAACCTGAATATGTAACTTGGTTGGTCAAGATAAACTCGTTTTAAGTTGGATTATTGGATATCTGACAGAAAGTTATGTCCCACGAATTGTTGGCTCTTCTTCTGCACATGAAGCTTGGACTAAAATTGAAACCACTTATGCATCAGCCTCCAAAGCACAAGTGAGGACACTTAAATCCACCTTTTACAAGTTGAAAAAGAAGAATACAAGCATTAATGACTTTATTCAGCGAGCAAAATCAAATTTAGACAAATTAATGGCTTTGAACCATATACGTTCCCAGTCAAGCCCATCAGATCACTGGGGCTATACCAAACAATTTGGGCAGCCTTCCTAATCTTCAATTGCTAAATCTGGCTGAGAATCCACTTGGATTAAATATGCAGCCCGGTGACTGGAGCTTCTTCAATTCTTTGATCAATTGTACCCATCTAAAGATATTGGGCCTAGACAACAATGGTTTGAGAGGGAAGCTCCCAGATTCCATTGTAAATCTCTCTGCCACTATGGAGGAACTGTTTCTGTACAACAATCACATCTACGGAAGCATA
The DNA here is from genome assembly GCA_008931105.1 of Oenanthe javanica. NCBI lineage: Eukaryota > Viridiplantae > Streptophyta > Magnoliopsida > Apiales > Apiaceae > Oenanthe > Oenanthe javanica. The sequence continues at coordinate 23,715 of QRFB01001069.1, forward strand.
TCCCATGAAATTGGAAAACTTGAGAACATGCGAGTACTTTCATTGTTTGACAACTTATTAACGGGGACCATTCCAGAATCAATTGGAGAGCTAGCTAAATTAGGCAGTCTTGTTTTGGATGGGAACAACATTGCAGGAGTAATTCCAACTTCCATTAGCAATATTACTCAGTTAATTTATCTCTACTTACACGATAATATGATCCAAGGAAGCATACCTACTCGATTGTTTAACAGCTCAACTTTACAGACACTGTTCCTTGCTAACAACAGACTTGAAGGTGTAATACCTGAGGGAATTGGGTTTTCTTCCCATTGTATATTTCTTTATTTGCAAAAAAATTTATTCTCAGGACCACTACCATCCAACATTGGAAGCTTGAAACAATTGGTTGAACTGGATGTTTCAAACAATAAACTAAGAGGAGATATACCCACTACTCCTGGTGATTGTGTGATGTTGGAGGCACTGTATATGGGCGGAAACCTTTTTCAAGGTAAAATTCCATTTTCTTTCAAAGCTTTGAAAAGTCTTCTGTTTCTAGATCTTTCAGACAATAATATCTCTGGGGATATTCCAATATTTTTTAATGGGTTTCGTCTAATTATTTTCCTCAATCTGTCGCACAACAGTCTTGAAGGTGAAGTGCCTAAAGAAGGTATCTTTTCAAACATAAGTGCTTTTTCAGTTGTTGGAAATTTGGAGCTTTGTGGAGGTATACCACCATTGCATTTGTCTATTTGTCCTCTAAAAATCTCAAGGAATAAGAAAAAAACATTTTCCGGGAGAATAATATTACTCCTAGTTCTTGTACCCCTTGGTATCTTGTTAGCATGTCTTGCCTTGATTTGTTATCGACGTCGAAAGTTCAAGAAATTGAGTCACCCTATCCCAGTATTGAAGGAAAGTCTACATCTCAAGCTTTCGTACCAAGATCTTCTACTAGCTACAAATGAGTTTTCTCCAAACAATTTGCTCGGTGAAGGAAGATAGGGTTCAGTTTACAAAGGAGTTCTCGAATCAGGGGAACACATGGTTGCTGTGAAGGTACTAAATGTTGAAGTACGTGGTGCCAACAAGAGCTTTTTGGCAGAATGTGAAACTTTGAAGAATATTCGTCATTGGAATCTTATCAATATCATCACAGCTTGCTCTAGCACTGATTTTAAGGGAAATGACTTCAAGGCGCTGGTTTTTGAGTTCATGACAAATGGGAGTGTAGACAACTGGTTGCATCCAACTCCGTCCCTTCAAGGAAATGAAAGAAACTTGACTCTACTCCAGAGACTAAATATTGCCATTGACGTTGCACTGGGACTGGATTACCTGCATCATCACAGTCATGCAAGTATCGTTCATTCTGACATTAAGCCAAGTAATATTCTTCTTGATGAGGATTTTGTTGCTCATATTGGTGATTTTGGTTTGGCAAGGTTTTCTTTTGCTACTACAAGTGATGTTAATCAAGCAGAAATGAGTTCAACTGGTGTACATGGAACAATTGGATATGTTCTGCCAGGTGACTTAGATTACTAATCCTTTTTTCTTTTTTATCAATCTTTAGTTGTGGTCTGTAGTATTGAGTTACACGGCAACTATATTTTACTTGATGATCTTGCTTAAAGGATATTTTCGAACTTATAAAAACTATATTGCCAATTTTTACCGCTTAATTGTGCAGAGTATGGAATGTTTGGGGAGATATCTACTGAGGGAGACGTGTATAGTTATGGAATTCTTCTACTAGAAATGTTCTCTGGGAAACGGCCTACAGAAAGCTGCATATTAATTGACGGTGGTAGGAGTCTTCACGACTATGTGAGGATGGCACTCCCGCAAAGAGTGATGGACATTGTTGACCCACGGATTGTACTAGATCAAGAAGAAGAAGATGATGGCTTGACTATAAATCAATCCTACAGGAGCAGGGCTACAATGGAGGTATGCCTGGCATCAATATTTGAAGTTGGGATATTATGTTCCGAAGAGATTCTGAATAGACGCATTGACATTAGTGTTGCTATTACGAAGTTACATGAGGCAAGAGACAAACTTCTGCGCTGTAGACAGTAACTTGGCTCCTAGTATTAGAAGGAAGAATTTGTACCTTTGAATTTTAAATATTTCGATCTTTTTATTTCTAAGTTTGGATCTTTATGTCACTTGGTATCTCTTAATTTGGATCTGTATCACCTAATCTGCACTTGTGTGCTTAGTACTAATCTGTATCTGGATTTGGTGTGTATCCAATTCAACCTTTATGATTCTGGTATGATTTTTTTATGTTCTCTCGTCTACTTGGCGAATAAATGTTTTTTTTTTGCTAAATGCGAATAAATGTTTCATTACTTCAGTTACTCAGTACAATCTTTCCTTATATAATCAAGATCACCACCACAAACTGAAAGACAATTCAGATCTTAATACAATTCTTCCATTTATAGAAGGCAGCTTCTTCAACTCAGGTTTCTGTTTATCTCACTCTTTCTGCCTCTACCCCTGTGAAGTATTAAAACTTTTGCTACCTGGTTATTAATTTCAGATAAGAATGTACAACACAGATGTGCACAGTTGTACTTAAATTATCTATGATACTTATTGATAAGTCTCCGAGTGCCTTACCTTCAGCCGCGTGATGATTTTGCCATTTTTACTATAAAATAATGCCCAATTTTTAGCAGTTAGGATCAATTTTAAGCTGCTCGACAATCTGTATAAGACTGGGTAACTAGTAGTTTCAATTTTTAGCTGTTTGACAGTCTGGTGTTTAAATTTATTTGCCTTTCTTGACAAGGACAGCATGACTACACGCTCCCAAAACACTCACATAGACAACATCAAAGTTCATATCTTTAACATAACCTCTTATCATCATATTAAATTCAAATGAACCCGGATCATCAATTTCATTAAGGGTTAAATCTCAAAGTGCTCACTGAAGTGAAGGGCATGTATCAACTAGGTGACTCTAGTTATCGGGGTCTCGTTTTGACCACTATAGTCGAGAGTGATGACATGCCGTTAGTCAACTTGTGTTGACTAACGGAAAATGAATAGTAAAATCCGAATATATATTTAATATTAACAAAATTTGAATAATTAAGTTTTTCAGTTTAAAATCCGAAAATATATTTNTAAAATTTAACGTTACTGTTCATTTTCCGTTAGTCAACACAAGTTGACTAACGGCACTGTCATCACTCTCGACTATAGTGGTCAAAACGAGACCCCGATAACTAGAGTCACCTATTTGATACATACCCTTCACTTCAGTGAGCACTTTGAGATTTAACCCATTTCATTAAAGATTGAACATGCATAAAGATTGAACATGCATAGTCCATACTACGCCAAGATGATTGAACACAAGTTATGTTATTTGCCCTTGAGTACAATAAGTTTGGAGAAGGGGGGTTGAATACAAACTTAAGAATTAAATGAATTTTTTGCATATTTAAGTTTGTTCAACAAAGAGTTTGAGTGTATGAAAAGATTCCTAATTGAACTAAGAATGTAATACTTATGAATTGAAAACAAAACAAGCAATATAAAAATTACTAGTGGATTGGTTTTTCCACTAGTGTGCTTTTGCTTTCAATTTCTCTCGGTAAAATTACCAAGCTGCTTACAAAGTGTTTTCTACACAACAGTGCTTACAATTCTTTTCACTATGTTTCTACACACTTTGCTACAATGAGTTACTAACTACTATATAGTAGTTTTCTTCTAATTCTATTTCCTATCGACAGATAACATTATAAATTACATTTTACAATGTTGATATGAAAATAGAAATTAGCTACTTTCATAGTCTTCATTAGACTATGTCTAGTCCTGAAAGTATCTTTGTCTTGATGCATTCCTTGAAGACTGTGTTGCCTTGAAAGTCTTTACAATCATGATAGGACTGTCTTCCATTGATTCAGTTTCTGCAGAGTTCCCATTCTTTTTGTCTTTAATTAAATTGGGAAACCTTAATCAACTGATAAATGCTATTAAGCTTATCAGTTGATTCTTCTTTGCTTATCCATCAATGGATAGGATATCCATTGATCAGTTGTTGAATCGATGGCTATTTGAGTTATCCATCGACTCCCTATCCATTGATGATCCCTTATCCGTTGATTGCTTTTATCCGTTGATGGCTTGTATCCGTTGATAGCTTTTATCCGTTGAGTAGTGTCTTCATCCATCGACTCCAATATCTGTTGATCACTTCACTTGTGAGAATTCTGACTTAGAATATTTATAATTAATCAGCCATCCTTCACATCCGTTGAGAAGCTATAAGTTAAAGTCAATAACACCAGTCGACTACTTCACATCATCCATTGAGGCAATACAATCAATTGATAATGAAACATGAATCAAATGTTATAATCCAGTTTATCAGTTGATAACCAAGCTTCAACTGATAATTTATTTCCTAGTCAATGGATATTTATAAGTCACATATCCATTGACCAGTTACAATGAATTTTAAATCCCTATTGTAATTATAAGTAATTTGTTATCATCAAAACTCATAATTCCTAACAATCTCCCCCTATTTATGAATATGTGAAATATGCATAAATTTTCTGTTGATGATAACAAAACTCTTATACATTTTCATTTTAGCAGAAATTACAATATTGACAAAAATAATTTGAGACAGAGTGATCAAATACCAGTAAGAGATAAATTCTGACAATTTGATGTTGAGTCTGAATCTTCTATCTTCTTATTCTCCCCCTTAACTCATTCATTTTGTCTTCATTTTCCTTCATTTTTCTGTACAACGATTCCTTCAGAATCTTCTCATCCTCAACCCTGTAGTCCAGTTGGCTTGCAAGATGATTTAATTCCAGATTGGGCAGTTTGTCTATTTCCTGACAAATATCAATGCATTTTTCTCTGCCTTCCCTGTCCTTGTAGATCATCATGTAGAATGGTTCATGAAGCACCTTCCTTCCTTCAAGGTTCCAGATTTTGATTCTGTCATCCCTTTCTTCTTGAATAGGTGTCTCCCTTATCTTCTTCATTTTTTTAAGAATGGCCTTCCCTAGCTCTTCAGTTATATAGTACTTTCTGTTGAGCATGGTGCAGATCTTCCTTAATATGCCATATCCTTGGTCCAAGACTTGATTGAATGTGAAAGTTGAATGTGATCCATCTTCATACTCAATGTGAAGTAAATCAACATCCCTCTTCCTTTGACCTTTAACTGCAATCATTCCTTCACTTTTGATTGGCACAAAATTTTTAACCTTGGGTTTGAACACTTCTATCTCTTTGGTTTGACCACTCCCAGATGCTTGATTTTCAAGCTTCACTTCCTTTGGCTTCTCCTCTTCAGCAACAACAAGCTTCCTTTTGACTCCAGAAGATTTTGGTTCATCCACAGGCTTGTTTGCTCTTTGTTTCATTCTAGGCCTCCCTTTACCTTCTCTTCTTCTGGCTTCCCTAATTAGCCCGTCCTCATCATCAAATTGCTTTTGCAGTTGAATGGCTAGATCTTCTTGTGCCATTACTTGTTGTTCCCTTTCTTTTATGCCAACAGCTATTGCTTTGCCCAATAGCTTCTCTCCTTCACCCATGACATAATTTTTCTCCTTCTTGACTTCTTTTATAGCAATCCCTTTACCTTTTCTGTCACCAGTCTGTGAGCTACCTTCATCTACCCTTATTTCTCCTTTCTCCAGAGTTTCTGGCAATATGGCAATTGGCTCCTGTGCATCAATCTCCTTGTTTTTGCTAACAATGGAATCAAATTGCTGTATAATTTGTTGAGCCAATGTCTGCTTTGCATCTTTCCTTTGGATGACAGACTCTGTATTCTTGATTACAGCTTCAACTTCATTTCACCTCTCCTCATACTTCTCCCCCTTTTTGTTATCAGCAACTGGTTGTGCCATGGAGGCAGAAATAATAGGAGTTTCTAAAAGTTGGTTCAGAAGATTGATTTGGGTGACTTGNTGAGTGTCTAAAAGTTGGTTCAGAAGATTGATTTGGGTGACTTGATTCTTCAGAATTAATTCCATGTTGTGCTCCATAGCAGTCACTCTTTTCTCCAATGCCACTACCTTGTCTTTGGCTGTANAGCCATATCCCATGGTGTGCCCTTTGCTGTCATCTCCAAAAGTTACTCCAGGGCCAGCTTTCTCCTCAAACTTTATGAGCAGGGATTTATCTCCAGTCATGTGTCTTGAACACCCACTGTCCAAGTACCAAAGATTTCTTATTTTTCCCTGCACACATCCAAAAACAATCAAGGTGATTTTGGTACCCAAGTTGCCTTAGGTCATTTCTTATTAGTTGCTACCTTTGGCTTGGTTTCCAATTTTTGTACCTTTGGTTTAGGTGGTTTTACTTCCACTTCAACCTTAGGTGTTGGNGGGATACATCATCAGGTTGTATAGAAATGTTTTGAGTGTACCATGCTGTGTTAATGGCCTCATCCTAGAAGTATGTTGGTAATTTAGCATCTTCCAATATAGTTCTAGCTGCTTCAATCAGTGTCCTGTTCTTCCTTTCAACTACCCCATTTTGTTGAGGTGTTCTTGGTGCAGAGAAGGTGTGTATGATTCCTTTAGATTCACAGAACTCCTTCATTGTGGAATTCTTAAACTCTGTTCCATTGTCACTTCTTATTTTCTTTACATCCAATCCAAGACTCTTCTCAACTTCTCTTATGTGCTTGATGATGAGATGACTAGCTTCATCCTTTGAATGCAGAAAATAAGTTCATGGGAACCTTGAAAAGTCATCCACAATGACTAGAGCATACTTCTTCTTTGCAATGGACATGATATTCACAGGACCAAACAAATCCATGTGTAATAACTCAAGTGGTTTCTCAATTGATGATTCCAATTTTGACTTGAATGATGCCTTTCTTTATTTTCCTTTTTGACAAGCATCACATAGTCCATCCTTGATAAATTCCATTTGTGGTAAGCCTCTCACTTGATTTTTCTTGACCAAGAGATTCATGGCTTTGAAATTCAAGTGAGCTAATTTCTTATGCCACAGCCAACTTTCATTTGTACTTGCCTTAGAGAGAAGACAAGTCATTGATTCTGCATTTGTTGAGTTGAAGTCAGCTATGTACACATTCCCTTTTCTATTCCCAGTCATGACCAGGCTTCCATCTACCTTGTTGGAAATTATGCATGTTTCTGTTGTGAAACAGACTTTATTTCCATTGTCACATAGTTGACTTATGCTTAACAAGTTATGTCTTAAGCCATCAACTAATGCAACAGGTTCAATGATGACATTCTCTTTTGAAATCAAGCCATATCCCATGGTGTGCCCTTTGCTGTCATCTCCAAAAGTTACTCCAGGGCCAGCTTTCTCCTCAAACTTTGTGAGCAGGGATTTATCTCCAGTCATGTGTCTTGAACATCCACTGTCCAAGTACCAAAGATTTCTTCTCTTTCCCTGCACACAGTCAAAACAAATCAAGTTGATTTTGGTACCCAAGTTGCCTTGGGTCCTTTCTTATTAGTTGTTATCTTTGGCTTGGTTTCCAATTTTTGTACCTTTGGTTTGGGTGGTTTTACTTCCACTTCAACCTTAGGTGTTGGTCTCCTTACCTCAGAATTCTCAGTGCTAATATTTGGAATGCTCATGCTTGCAGAATTGGAAAAATTTGGTGCATGAAGATTGTTAAGCATATTCCATGGCATAGCAGGCATATTCATATTGGCAAATGCAAGATATGGATTAAACATATAAGGCATTGATGCATACTGAGCATGAACATCATGAGAATCAACTAAATGAGGAAAAACAGAATTAGAATGCATGTTAGGTATACCAGACACATTGGTTNAGCCTCTCACTTGATTTTTCTTAACCAGTTGATTCATGGCTTTGAAATTTAAGTGAGCTAATTTCTTATGCCATAGCCAACTTTCATCTGTACTTGCCTTAGAGAGAAGACAAGTCATTGATTCTGCATTTGTTGAGTTGAAGTCAGCTATGTACACATTCCCTTTTCTATTCCCAGTCATGACCAGGCTTCCATCTACCTTGTTGGAAATTATGCATGCTTCTGTTGTGAAACAGACTTTATTTCCATTGTCACATAGTTGACTTATGCTTAACAAGTTATGTCTTAAGCCATCAACTAATGCAACAGGTTCAATGATGACATTCTCTTTTGAAATCAAGCCATATCCCATGGTGTGCCCTTTGCTGTCATCTCCAAAAGTTACTCCAGGGCCAGCTTTCTCCTCAAACTTTGTGAGCAGGGATTTATCTCCAGTCATGTGTCTTGAACACCCACTGTCCAAGTACCAAAGATTTCTTCTTTTTCCCTGCACACAGTCAAAAACAATCAAGTTGATTTTGGTACCCAAGTTGCCTTGGGTCCTTTCTTATTAGTTGCTATCTTTGGCTTGGTTTCCAATTTTTGTACCTTTGGTTTAGGTGGTTTTACTTCCACTTCAACCTTAGGTGTTGGTTTCCTTACCTCAGAATTCTCAGTGCTAATATTTGGAATATTCATGCTTGCAGAATTGGAGAAATTTGGAGCATGAAAATTGTTAAGCATATTCCATGGCATAGCAGGCATATTCATGTTGGCAAATGCAAGATATGGATTAAACATATAAGGCATTGATGCATATTGAGCATGAATAGCATGAGAATCAACTAAATGAGGAAAAACAGAATTAGAATGCATGTTAGGTATACCAGGCACATTGGTTGCTGCAGGCATATTGATCTTGCATTGCACAGATAAGTGATTTTTGATACCACACTTAGCACATATCTTCCTAGGAGCATACTTGTCAGGTGTGTAGTTGTTGTGCTTGTTTATGCCTACTTTACCATTTCTGTTTTTCTTCTTCTTCTCATTTGACTGAATATTAGATTCTATCTTCTCTAATTTCTCCTTCAATTGATCTTTAGATAAGAATCAAATATTAGTTTTTTTAACTTTAACTTCAGATTTAGAGGAGCTACTTTCTTTGAGATTTTTAATAGGTCTGTTAAGCTTGGTTTTTAAAACACATTTCTTAGCCGTTGATGATTCATCAATCGATGGATAATTATCCGTTGGAATAACATTATTAATCGATGGATGATTATCCGTTGAATTGACATTATCAATCGATGGATAATTCTTATCAGTTGATTCAGAATTAGCAATCGATTGCTTCTTTTCCAAAGATTGATTTTCATCAATGACTATTTTCTCAAGAGTTTCAGACAACATGGTGAAAGAATTTGTTCCATGAATGTCATTCATCTTCTTACTGGCTTTACTTGACCTGTTCCACTTGTCAATGGTTCTTAGTTC
>QRFB01001069.1:37089-51613 GCA_008931105.1 Oenanthe javanica
ATATTAATTATATAAAAAGTAATTATAAAGTAATTAGTTTTATTATATATTAGTAAATATGAGATATTAATAAATATAATATTAATATTATAATTAATAAGTATGTTAAATTGATATGTATTTATGAATTTGTTCTTAAAGTGGTTTTAATTTTAATTATTATTTTATTTAATATTTTATTTATATTTTGTTAGTTTATATTATGAATTTGACTTACATAATTTGTATCTATTATAATTATACATTATTAGGATTATATTATAATTTTCATAAAGTTTAAAGAGTTTCAGCAAGAATGAAATTGAAATGTGTAGTTTAAGTTACAATTATGTTATATATATACTACTATACTACTCCCTCTGTCCCAACCAATTCTTTACACTTTCCTTTTTGGAACGTCCCGCCCAAGTTTTTACATTACTAAAAATAGTAATTTTTAACAAGGAGGGAGTATTATATTACAGATGGAATAAGTTATATCTATTAAAGTTTTTTGGACTATCGGGATAAATTTGTATGTTCTTTCTAAAATTAGATTTTATTAAAATTGAATGGTTAAAATTATTTCTATGATACACCTAAAATTAGACGGTTAGGATTTTTTCTATGGTTCTCCTCATATAAATATATATTTTGTAATTTATTTAAATGTATTATTTTTGCAACTCGATGATTTAAAGATATAAATTTAACGATCACAGTATTTTTTTAAAAATCTATACCTTTAGGAAAACTATATTTTTTTTGTTGACATGCGCTTAAACACTCTGAATCAAAATACAGGTCTCAAATTCTAGGAATTATATATTTTCTTGTTAACGGTATGTTTTGAGATAACTAATTTATAAGATGTCGAATTAATTGAAAAATGTGTATAAAAGTATAATAATAATAATAATAATAATATATTAAATAAAAAAATGCATGTAAGATTATAAGAGTAAACTAATTAAATGTACAAAAGGGTATAATAATAATAATATAGATATTAAAATTAATTAGTTGTTGACATGACATACTGAGTCACTAGTGATGTGGCATATGAGGTGGAATAAAATCATTCCCCAAAAGTGCATGTTGTGATATTATATAATAGGTAGATTTGTTGAATCTCTCTTCTTAATTAAATTATTTTTCATCAAAATTTAAATTTTTTTATGTTTAATTATTAATGCTGACATATTATTAGATACTCTACATTTTATTTATAAAATGTAAATATTAGAAAGATATATTTAGAAAAATATTAGATAATTTGTTGGTAAGTTAAATAATTTTACAAAATCTTTAATTTAATATTATTTAAATGTATATAATTAAATATTTAAACATAGCTTAAATATATTTAGATATTCATTTGCTACTAGCTTAAAAATTAAGATAACTTGGCATGTTGATAGAAAATACAGCTTTCTCAATCAGTAGTCGAACATGTAGACCTGACTGACTTTGCTTGACTTGTAAATAATAATACTAATTATTAAAACTATTTAAGATAGATTTTTAAAACTATATTTTAAAAATTCAAAGATTGAATATGCTTCCTGATGACTTGAGCTTCTTCAATTCTTTGGTCAATTGTACCCATCTAAAGATGTTGGCCTTATACAACACTGGTTTAAGAGGGAAACTCCGAGTTCTGTTGTAAATCTCTCCACCACAATCGAACAACTATACCTTGACAAAAATCACATATATGGAAGCATACCTCGTGAAATTGGAAAACTTAAGAACCTGATAGTACTTCAATTGCATCACAACTTATTAACGGGGACTGTTCCAGAATCGATCGGAGAGCTATCAAAACTAGGAAAACTAGGTTTAAGTGATAACAGAATTTCAGGAGCGATCCCAACTGCCATTAGCAACACTAGTAAATTAGTTTTTCTCAGTTTAGAAAGTAATATGCTTCAAGGAAGCATACATACTCAACTGTTTAACATCTCAAATCTAGAGATATTGTCCCTTGCTAACAACAGGCTTAGAGGTGTAATCCCTGACAAAATTAATTTATATTAAAGGTCCCTTTTCAAACGTTAGTGCTTTTTCAGTTGTTGGGAATTTGGAGCTTTGTGAAGGTATTCCGGCATTGCAGTTGCCTGCTTGTCCTGTAAATATCTCAAAGAATACGCAAAAAACATTTACCCTGAGAATAATATTACTCCTCGTTCTTGTACCCCTTGGTATCTTGGTAGCATGTCTTTCCTTGATTTGTTATTGACGTCGAAAGTCCAAGAAGTTGAGTGACCCTATATCCCAGAATTGAAGGACAACCAATATCCCAAACTTTCATACCACGATCTTCTACTAGCTACAAATGAGTTTTCTCCAAACAATTTGCTAGGTGAAGGAAGATACGGTTCCGTTTACAAAGGAGTTCTCGAATCAGTGGAACATATAGTTGCTGTGAAGGTACTAAATGTTGAAATACATGGAGCCAACAAGACTTTTTTGGCAGAGTGTGAAACATTGAGCAATATTCGTCATCGGAATCTTATCAAGATCATCACAGCTTGCTCTAGTATTGATTTCAGGGGCAATGACTTCAAGGCATTATGACTAATGGGAGTTTGGACAACTGGTTGCATCCAAGTCCTCGCCATCAAGGGAATGGAAGGAACTTGACTCTACTCCAAAAATTTAAATATTTCCATAGATGTTGCACTGGGAGTGGATTACCTGCATCATCACACCCATGCAAGTATCATTCATTCTGACCTAAAACCGAGTAATATTCTTCTTGATGAGGATTTTGTTGCTCGTATTGGTGATTTTGGTTTGGCGAGGTTCTGCTTTGCTTCTGCTACTTCAAATGACATCAATCAAGCACAAATGAGTTCAACTGGCATACGTGGGACAATTGGATATGTTCCTCCAGGTGACTTGTGATACTATTTTTTTTTAATCAATCTTTAGTAGTGCTCTGTACTATTGAGTTACACAGAAACTATATTTTGCTTGGTGATCTTGCTTAGCGGATATTTTTAAACTTAAAAAACTATATTGCCAATTTTTAACCCTTAGTTGTGCAGAGTATGGAATGGGTGGGGAGATATCTACAGAGGGTGATGTGTATAGCTATGGAATTCTTCTACTAGAAATGTTCTCGGGGAAACAGCCAACAGAAAGGGGCATTTTAATTGACGGTGGTAGTAATCTTCATGACTATGTGAGGATGACACTCCCGCAAAGAGTGATGGACATTGCTGACCCACGGATCCTACTAGATCAAGAAGAAGATGGCTTGGCTGTAAATCAATTATACAGCAGGGCTACCATGGAGGTATGCCTGGCATCAATATTTGAAGTAGGGATATTATGTTCCGAAGAGATTCCAAAAAACCTCATTGACATTAGTGTTGCTATTAAACAGTTACATGTGGCAAGAGACAAACTTCCGCTGCGCAGACAATAACCTGGGTGAGCGTGGAAATCTCCTAGAAGAAAGAATTTGTACCTTTGAATTTTTGACATTTCTATCTTTTGCATGTGTAAGTTTGGATCTTTATGTTACTTGAGTTAAAACTTTGCTATTGATTAGGTTCCCCTGTGTGCTTAGTATAAAGCTCAATTTTATGCAGTCATTAAACCAATTTGTGGTCAGCTTAACTATGATCTCAACTTGGATTTGGTGTGTATCAACTTAATTTGTGATTCTCGGCCTAATTTATTCTGTGCATTGTTTGAACTCATACCGCTTGGTATGGGTTTTTATGTTCTCTCGTCTACTTGGCAAATAAATGTTTCATTACATCAGTACAACCTTTCCTCGTATAACCAAGAATACCACCATAAATTAAAAGACAATTCAGTTCTTGATATGGTGGATATGATAGCTCAAACTGCTGATTGTATTGCACAAGGAAAAGTGGGTAGTTGTGTTTATGACGGTCCAGTTTTTATGACACCTAAAGTTCTTTCTTCAGCTCAGGTCTCTCTTTATCTCACTCTTTCTGCCTCTATTTCAGTTTTTATGACACTTAAAGTTCTTTCTTCAGCTCAGGTCTCTCTTTATCTCATTCTTTCTGCCTCTATCCCCGAGAAGTATTAAAACTGTTGCTACCTGGAAAATAAATTCAGATAATTAAGAGTGTACAACACGAATGTGCCTCATGATGACTTGTCCATTTGAAGTATAATGTCCAATTTTTAGCAGTTAGGATCAGTTTTAAGCTGTTCAACAATCTGTATAACACTGTGTAGTTTTACAGGGAGTAGTTTCAATTCTATGCTGTTCGACAATCTGGTGTTTAAATTGATTTGAGCTGTAAGTATCTTATCAATAATTGAAACTCATCCCTGTAAATTTTCGCAAAGACAATTTTAATATGGTTGTCTAAATTTTGGGTACAGCTATTTTATTTACTGTAATGTAAGAGTACTCTTCAACACAAAAATTACACGCAAGTCCATTTTAATCATTTCTCGTTCCAGTCAGCATTCTTAATTGTTAAAGGGTCACAGGTTTCTGTTGAAGAAAAAGTGTTGGATGAAGTTATTATTGATTTCCAAGCTAATATTGCTTGACTTGCAAAGTCGCCAACTTGCTGCAGTGTGTTTAAAGCATGCGCACTAGCCACGGGAAAATAAATTCATTCGTCTCTAAACTATTAGTGTTTTATTGTTTTAGTCCTTGAACTAAATATTCCAATATGCGGGTCCTTCAACTTTTGATTTTTCTGATTGAAGTCCTTCCGTCCAAATTTGACTTAACGGACGTTAGTCAATGCTGACGTGGCAGTTACGTGAAAATCAAAAATTCACCGATTGAATTCAAATTTTGATATGTTAATCTACGAGTGATTACAAGAACACAGGTGGTAAAAGTTTTCGATTTCGAGTTCACTAACGTATAGAAGTTTGCACTTTAATTTCAAGAACACGAAATAATAAGTTTTTTCCATACAGATTTCTATACGTTAGTGAACTCGAAATCGAAAACTTTTACCACCTGTGTTCTTGTAATCACTCGTAGATTAACATATCAAAATTTGAATTCAATCGGTGAATTTTTGATTTTCACGTAACTGCCACGTCAGCATTGACTAACGTCCGTTAAGTCAAATTTGGACGGAAGGACTTCAATCAGAAAAATCAAAAGTTGAAGGACCCGCATATTGGAATATTTAGTTCAAAGACTAAAACAATAAAACACCAATAGTTTAGGGACGAATGAATTTATTTTCCCGCACTAGCCACCGATACTTCAGATTTTAACGGGAGAAAATTAATTCAAGATTTAAGAATATTGTATCAATAATATTTCCTCAGTCTTTAATTAATTATTATTTTTATTTTATACGTATAAAAAGATAAAGGATGAAGGGTGTAATTTTCTCGATCATAACATAATTATTAATTATTAATTAATTTATTGACTTTTCAAAAAAAATTGAATTTGTCAAAAAAGAAATGAATATAGTACGAATATCTTATATATTTACCAACAAATTTTATCCTCTAAAAATAGGCAGCATCGCATTTTTTTTCTACAATGTAATTTCATATTTTTGTATCAAGGTTAAAATTTAACTAGTTAAATACTTCTATTTTTAAGTTAATATAATGAAATAATTAAAAAACACAAATCGTTTTCCCTAACCGTAGTTGTTTCCCCTCACCTAAAAATCAAAGCTAGCTGCAAGCCTGCAAGTGAAGAGTGTGGTATATTACTAGTCCCTGCACCGTTATCTTTTATTGTACAACCATGACTTTCAGCTTTCTCCGGTTCATTTTTCTCATGTATTAATTAGAAACCTCATTAACATTTGTATGTCCATTTGCCAACAATATCACAGATTAAAAAGCTTTGCTTTCTGTCAAGGATTCAATAACAGCTGACCCATTGGGTGTGCTGAGCTCATGATGGAACGATTCCATGCACTTTTGCCACTGGAAAGGAGTTGCATGCAGCCGCAGACGACAAAGGGTAACAGAACTAGACCTCTCCAAGCTACAGTTGGCGGGCACATTGTCTCATATTGGAAATCTCTCCTTTCTCAGGGGAATTTACCTCTATCAAAACAACTTCCACGGCTTGATTCCAAATGAATTCAAGGTGGATTTCCTACCAAGTTAAGTCATTGTATAGATATCTTACTCATTAGTTTGTATAGCAACAATCTTGAAGGAGAACTGCCCACTGAGTTTGCTTCTTGGTCTAATTAGCTTGAGGAGTTTGATACAATCATTTCGGTGGATCAATTCCACCTTCAGTAGGGAATATATCATCTCTTCGTTCTCTCTTTTTAGATGATAACAATATAAGGGGGAGCATCCCAAATGAATTTGGTCGACTATTTCGCCTACAATATCTTAAACTTGCATACAATTCTTTACCAGGTGGATTTCCTTCCAATTTGACTCACTGTGTACAAATCAGAAATATCAGTATGTTCCACAACCATCTTCAAGGAAAGCTGCCTACTGAGTTTGCTTCCTGGTCTAAGCTTTATATGTTTAATCTTGGAATCAATCAATTTTGTGGGTCAATTCCACCTTCAATAGGGAATATCTCATTTCTTCGTTATATTGATCTACACAGTAACAATTTAGCAGGGGCCAGGGGGCATACCTGTAGAAGTGGCTTATCATGCAAAACTTGAGGTTCTTGATTTGGCCGCAAACAGTTTGTCAGGTATGGTTCCCCTACCAATTTACAACATTTCTTCCATCAACAGTGTTAGTCTAACCCAGAATGAGTTAGAGAGGAATGCTTCCACCAGATTTTGGTTTCACACTTCCAAAGTTGCAAGAATTCTATGGAGGACTGAACAGATTTTCGGGCTCACTTCCACCATCCCTAGCTAATGCCTCAAATCTCGTTAATTTTGACATCATAGAAAACAACATTACTGGGCCTATACCAAACAATTTGGGGAATCTTTCTAAAATTCAATTGCTAAGTCTGGGTCAGAATACATTTGGAGATATTACGCGGTCCAATGACTTGAGCTCCTTCGATACTTTAGTCAATTGTAGCCATTTATGATACTAGGCTTAAATGAGAATGGTTTAAGAGGGGAGTTCCCAAATTCCATTGTAAATCTTTCCACCACTATGGAGGAACTGTATCTGTATGGAAACCACATCTACGGAAGCATACCAAATCAGAAAACTTGTCAACATGAGAGTAATTGGTTTATATGGCAACAACTTAACAGGGACCATTCCAGAATCAATCGGAGAGCTTTCTGTTGGTTTTTTGCTACAAGAAGTAAAAGATGTAAATCTCTCATGTTGGTACACTTCACTCACAGATCCCTTGAGATCATTGAAGCTCTCGATACCATGTTGGTTTTTTGATACAAGAAGTAAAAGATGTAATATTTGAGATTGAAGCTTGTGGTGGAAGCTCAGAAACTAATCATTTTATTCAATATAATGCTCTTTATATAGAGAGCACATCAGACAAACTAGCATGATTAGTGCCACGTAATCAGCCTAATCATTTACAAATATTTTCACAATCAATCAACATTATAACATAATAATATAATTTATTATTCAGTTACAATTTTGAATAAGAGATTTCAACACTTTCAAAGTTAGGCGAACTAGATTTAAGTAAAAACATCATATCAAGAGTAATTCCGACTACTATTAGCAACATCACTCAATTAGTTGCTCTTGGTTTAGAAAGTAATTTGTTCCAAGGAAGCATACCTACTCGGCTACTCAATTGTTTAACATCTCAACTTTACAGAGACTGTCCCTTGCTAAAACAGACTTGAAGGTGTAATACCTGAGGGAATCAGGTTCCTTCCAAATGTTTATTCCTTTATTTGAAACAAAATTTAGTCGCAGGACTAATACCATCCAACATTGGAAGCTTGAAACAATTGGTTGAATTGGATGTTTCTAACAATAAACTACTCTGGGTGATTGTGTGATATTGGAGACACTGTATATGGACGGAAACCTTCTTCAAGGTAGAATTCCATCTTCTTTCAAATCTTTGAAAAGTCTTGCGTTTCTAGATCTTTCAAACAATATATACATTATCGAGGGATATTCCAAGATTTTTTAATGGGTTCGTTTAATTATTTTCCTCAACCTGTCGCACAACAGTCTTGAAGGTTAAGTGCCTAAAGAAGGTTTGTTTTCAAACGTTAGTGTTTTTTCCGTTGCTGGAAATTTGGAGCTCTGTGGTGGTATTCCAGCATTGCATTTGTCTGATAAAAGTCTCAAGGGATAAGAAAAAAACATTTTTCATGCGAATAATACTACTTCTAGTTCTTGTACCCAGTGGTATCTTTTTAGCATGTCATGTGTTAGTTTGTTATCGACGTCGGAACTCCAAGAAGTTTAATGACCCTGTCCCAGTATTGAAGCACAGCCGATATCTAAAACTTTCGTACCAAGACCTTCTACGAGCAACAAATGAGTTCTCTCCGAACAATTTGGTCGGTGAAGGAAGATCATCACAGCATGCTCTAGCACCGAGGGAAATGACTAAGGGGGGTGTATTCAATTGGGATTATGAAGTATTTTTTTTGTATTTTAAAAATTTAGGGATATTCAATTGAAATCAACCACGAATATTAATCTAGCTAGGGTACAAATGAGTTCTCTCACTTTTTCTTTACTTTTCAACTCTCAACATCAATTAAATATTATCTTTTAATATATAGAGTATAAATATAGGGAACACTATTAGAGTAAAATAACTTTTTGATTTGAGAAAGTTAATGAACTAAACAAATAATTTGTTTTAAATTTGAGAAAATTAATTAAAGATTTAAAAATATCATATCAGTAATACTTTTCTCGACAGTAACATTATCATTAACTACTAATTGATTTATTAAATTTTGTAATTAGGAAAATTGGTGTACAAGTACAATGATCGTTTGTGTAAATTCAGATGAGGTATGATTGTATGAACACACTATTGAAGAGTAAAGATACATGAGGAAGATGATGGTTGTACCAACTTGGACAATAATTGCTTTAACTAGGGATGAGGAAGAAATAAGAATCTTGGTGAAGACATCAGCAAGTTGAAGTTTTAGAGTGTCTGTATGTCAAAGTTCCATAACATGTGTTTGTCCTCTTCAAGCTCTTGTATTTTAGTACTACTTCCATTGAAACTAGAACACCCAGTCAATAAATGTAACAATTTCGAGCAACATTTGATTTTTAAGAGCAAGTCCAAAAATTTACTTAAACAAGGTCCTAAATTAAAACATGAGAAATATAGTAAAAATTGTTGCTCTAACAACTTCCTACAGTTTTTTCGAATGCTAGTAAAAATTGTTGCTCCAACAACTTCCTACAGTTTTTCAAATGCTAAAATATGCATCTCATTCCTTATTTTTAAGGATAACCTCCTTTTTTCCCTCGACAATTCAAATATATTATCAATATATATATATAGGGGAAGACTCAAAAGAAAACAATATTTTGGAGAAAACTTAAGGTACTTTTGTCAGCCATTGATTTGTAAATAATTTAACGGTTGATATTGACTGAATCAATTATTTATATACGATAATAAATGCAGATCATCTTTTAATACACTTAACATATATAACTTTTTTAAATCAGGCATGTACACATCTCATATCATCTCTCTCCTATCTTTATTAAGACTCCATTAATTATTTTCATTTAAATTTTATAAATTATTCGATCATATTCAGTTTTATAATAATTATTTTAATAATTATAAAAAGTAAAATTCTATTACAATATATTAAAAATATTGAGATTCCACTGACTCCTGCGCTAAATATAATTTATATATAATTTTATTATTAATATAAGAATTATATTATTTAGTAGAATACTTAGGGAAATACTTAGTAGAATATTTGGTGGAATTTTAATATTTTAGTAGAAAACGTAGTAGAATCTTAATATTTTAGTAGAAAACATAGTAGAATCTTAATATTATTATAACAATATTTTAGTATAATTAGAGAACATGGAACCTTAATATTTTAATAAAAAATATAGTAGAATCTTATTATAAGTAGAGTTGAATATTTAGTGAAAACTTAATATCTTAGTAGAAAACGCAGTAGAATCTTAATAATATTACAATAATATTTTAGTATAGTTAGAGAACATAGAGTCTTAATATTTAGTAGAAAATGTAATAGAATCTTAATGTAACTAGAGTTGAATACTTAGTAGAATATTAATATTTTAGTAAAAAACATAGGAGAATCTAAATATTATTAGAATAATAAATATATCCTTTAGTAGAATCTTAAAATTATTATAAAATAAAATAAATTATATTACATCAAAATTTAAAAAT
The DNA here is from genome assembly GCA_008931105.1 of Oenanthe javanica. NCBI lineage: Eukaryota > Viridiplantae > Streptophyta > Magnoliopsida > Apiales > Apiaceae > Oenanthe > Oenanthe javanica. Next base: position 47,357 of record QRFB01001069.1, read on the forward strand.
ATTTGGCGAGGTGAAATTTAGTAGAAATACTTAGTACAATATTTAATGAAATCTTAATTTAAGATTATATTATGTAGTTTCAAAAAAAAAGATTATATATATTGTGTGTTCTAGTAAGTATTTATCATATATTTTAATTTGATAAAAATATATTATTTTATTTAATATATGAATATTCTACAGAAATTTAAATATATTAATATTTAAGATTATATGAGTTTCACAAAATCTCATTTTTTAAATTATTTCCATAATTAGAGAACGTATAATCTTAATATTTTAGTAGAAAATATTGTAGAATCTTATTATAAATAGAGTTGAATATTTAGTGAAAACTTAATATTTTAGTAGAAAACGTAGTAGAATTTTAATAATATTACAATAATATTTTAGTATAATTAGAGAACATAGAATCTTAATATTTAGTAGAAAACGTAGTAGAATCTTAATATGAGTAGAGTTGAATACTTAGTAGAATATTAATATTTTAGTAGAAAACATAATAGAATCTAAATATTATTAGAATAATAAATATATCCTTTAGTAGAAACTTAAAATTATTATTAAATAAAATAAACTATATTACATCGAAATTTAAAAATATTTGGCGATGTGAAATTTAGTAGAAATACTTAGTAAAATACTTAGTACAATATTTTATGAAATCTTAATTTAAGATTATATTATGTAGTTTAAAAAAAAATTATATTATGTGTTCTACTAAGTATTTATCATATATTTTAATTTGATAAAAATATATTATTTTATTTAATATATGAATATTCTACAAAATTTTAAATATATTAATATTTAAGATTATATGTGTTTCACAAAATCTCAATTTTTTAATTATTTCTAGAATGGTCTGATGAATTAAATTTTAGTATCTTTCTAATTTTGGTATGCTATTTAGACATAGTATACTTTCCAGTTTATAATAGAATTAATAACAATATTAATTATCTGACAAAAAAATAACAAGTAAATTATTAAGATTCAATGGCTGAGACGAGTTCTCTAAGTTTTCTATTAAAAAAGTTTTACCTAGATCCTTACTATATATATATCAAGTAAATTATTATTATCCATAAGATAAGTTTCGAAATTTTAAAAAAGACATTATTATACATAAGGTAATTAGAAATTTTAGAAAAGACATTAAATTATTAAAAATCGAAACTATTTTGATATTTAAAAAAGACAGTATCTATAATAAAAAAAGTTAATTTTATTCTTTTATCTAAATTGAATGTGTTTCCATCTAAAAAATAATAGACCATCACTTCTATAAATTAATAAATTAAAGATCAAGCATCAAAAAATAAATCACAATAAATTTATCACAGAGCTATTTACATTCAACGTCTAATACATCATGAATCACACTATCTTGAATATTTTGAATAACAATAAAGATAATTGGATGATAAGAGTGAGAGTATGCACGATGTGGGAGGCAATCAATACACAAACAAGCAATCAATTTAGTCTTGACATGATTTTAATTGATGAGAAGGTTAAAATATTTTTGTTATTTATTAATTTATTACAATTATGCATTCGTACTAAATTTTTTATGTTTTAATTTATGATAGGAAAATATTATTTATGCAACCATTCAAAAACATCTACTTTTTGGATTCAAATATATTTTGAAAGAAATATCTTTATATAGCATTAAAAACTTAAAAGTAGTTGCAAGTACCGGCCGATATAGACCACTATCATGTGAGTTTAAAGTGATGTTTTTACATACAACGACCCCAAAAAGGTTGGAAGAAAGAATCATTAACATACCACTGCATGGATTTGAGTTCATATGTTCCGATATAATTGAAGCACGTATTAATAACGCTAATATACTGTCAGCTATTTTACCAGAATAAGATATTATAAGTCACACACACACAGCTATATAATTTTAAATTACATTCTTTAATAATTGTTTTGTGTACTATGGGAACCGGCAGTCGTTACCATTTTTGAGTGCGCACTGGGTAAACTCACGGGCTCACGCAATAGCCTGCAAACCACGTGAACCGGGTAAACCGCACAAGTGTGACAAGCTCTGGCCGAGGATGACACAATCACACATTCTCCTCTTGTGAGAACATTCTTCAATATTTACATAATGTTACTAATATTTATCTAGATGTCCTGGGCTGCTTGACCAACATTGGTGACATTGATATTGTTAGCGACGTATGGAGAAGAAGAGATCTTAGGATCATAACAAATTAGTAAGTTGTGAATTCTAATATAGATATATATTTTAAAATTATTATTTGATTTTATAATATTTATAAATTTAATACTACTATTTTGGTTTAATATAATTTTATTATATCAAATTTTATCATATGCAGTTCAGTCACCAATAATATAACTTTGTGGGAAAAATTTGTGCAGTCGTTTGTTCAAAATATATACAAGGAAGATTGTGAACCTTATATATTGATCATTACATCTGCCGCATGTTCTTATAATTTGTAATTTAGAAAATTACAAATACATAATGTTATTTTTAATATTTGTTATTATTGTTGTTTAATGTTCGTAATAATTTTATTAATTATTTAATTTATGTTCTAATTTATTTAAATATACCAATTGACCAATGTAGGTGTAGTTGGCTTTTAATAAATTAATTAATATTTATTTATTTAAAAATAAAATTAATAAATATTTTTAAATAAATTTCTATAATATATTATAATTATATATTTATTAAATATTAAAAATAATTTTAATAAATTTAAAATTTATTATGAGAGCATGGACGATTTTGTTCACTGATACGTAAAAAAAGAAATCAGCAATTGAACGCCTATGCACAGAACTGGACTGAAGTCAGCATTGAGCAAGCACAGGCCCACCGACCGATTTAAATAGGCACACACACCTATTTATCACATATATACCGCTTTTTTCAATTCAAGAAAATATCCCTAAACTTGTTCAACTTGACACAAAGGTATGCACATACACACATGATACATACAATTATACAATTTCTACTCCTTAACTCTTGCCATTGCTTTTAAATTGTAATACTAGTATTATTTTCTTGATATTTTGGCTGTCAAATTATACACATATTAGGTGATATTGGATCCTGGGCTTTCTGGGTAGTTGTCTTGTTGATTTCTTGTTGGTCTGTTTTGATACTGTCTATTTTAGTTTCCCATGATTATTGTCTGCATGTCAATCTTTTTNGCAATGTAGGTGTAGTTGACTTTTAATAAATTAATTAATATTTATTCATTTAAAAATTAAATTAATAAGTATTTTAAAATAAATTTCTATAATATATTAAAATTATATATTTATTAAATATTTTCAATATAAAAAATAATTGTAATAAATTTAAAATTTATTATGAGGTCGCCGCGAAGCGCGGCTTCTTTCACTAGTTATTTATAAGTTATAATTATATAACTACTACTTCATAACCAGTAACCAATAATTAAGCATTTTATATCTTTAAGAATAGTTGTGAAAGGAGAAAATCCAAGTTTTGAGGTTCCGTTATATCTTTCACTGAGTTTAAATCCCCTGGATCATTGTTATTATGATGATGTTAATACATGGTTTTGCGAGAAAACTGTACTGTGATCTTCTCCAGTTATATAAGTTTTGAGTGAAAAGTTTACCCTAGAATAAGATATGGACATGAAAAGTACTTATAATGCAACAAGGATGAATATCAAAAAGTTAATTTACGGTGATCTCCGCATGAGCAATTTCATTATCAAACTGGTGGAACATACGTAACTGAGGCAATAGAGCAACGGCTTTCTCAATAACTAAGTACACATTGTTGAAGTTCCTTGGTATTCTTGTAGGAGATCCTTCTGACGTATGTATCGGCGCTTAGGCTACTGCCATTTTCTGACTGTCTACTTTATCTCTCTGTTTTCTCCTCTTCATCTACATAAAGCAACACTTGAGACCTATCAGTGGAATATCCTTCCAATCTCAACTGCCACTCCATCTGGTGCAGTATATCATATATAGATACCAATATACCATTACATTGTGGTCAAGTCACATCTTGTGAAACAAATGTGCTTCTTCACCTCAACAAAGCTAAATCGAGGCATCTTGTTCAGTCCTGTTTCAGCCATTTTGTGCGAGTAATGGCTACGGTAGCCAGGCTACCTCTTTTCATCTCTGTTCTTCTGCATATATATATATATATATATATATATATATATATATATATATATATATATATATATATATATATATATATAT